>JAPMJR010000045.1:85000-310000 GCA_029783895.1 Triplophysa bombifrons | reverse complement strand
AACTCAAGGCAATTTAAATTAATTTAGGAACCAAATTTAATTAAATATTACAATGGCACACACACATCCCACAAATATTCTGCACACCAAAAGTTACAAATCAAGTGAATGTAAAACACTTCAAACATGCAGATGTTAAAATATTATTTAGTGATAACATACCAGTTGAAAATAATCCCTTAACAATTTAATACATTGGGTAAAACTGAATGAAAGAAATGTTAAGGTTATGACTGTAACCCAAACGTTACAAGAATGGAAAAAAACTAAAAAGTAATTTCAACAGAATTACAATTGTGTTTTATACAGAACGTTTTGAGGTTGTCTTAACATTCAAATTTAAAACCAATTGCATTCAAGTGGGATGGCAAACTCACTTTAACAAAAGCTGCGTAGAAATAACCAAATAATTCTTAGATACGGCTTAAGGAAAAAAGAAAAAAAAAGAAAAAAAAAAAGTCTGAAAGTGCTTTTTGAAAAATAGGGTTTGGTTCAACTAAACTCAAACACAATCAAAAAGTAAATATCATTTGTAAATTAACTAGTGTTAACCCAACAAAATATCTTAATCGCACCTAGTTTAGTGTTACAGATAAGTCCAGAGCTAATAAAAAATGTAAACCACATGCCCAAAAAAAAAAGTGCAACCTTTAAAAACAAGAAACAAAAAGTGTGAAAACATCTTTACGCATTGGGTTAGACCTCCAAAAATATGGCCAAGCAGCTGTAAACGGTTTAAGACATTATAAAGGGCATGAGAATAAAATGGGCAGGTTCATAAGTGTGAGGTGGGGTAAGAGAGGTGAAATGTTGAGGGTTTGTTTTGGTTAGAAATAAGGGGGTTCTCACAACCTGGGGCAATAAATGTAAGAAAGAACTTCGAGACAGTGTTGGAACAATCAATTACAATCTTGTGGCTGTGCGCAAGTTTTTAGCATGGGAAAAACACCAGGGTTCAAAGAAATACAAAAAATCTTATTTTATGCTCCGTGTCTATTGAAAGGTGTTGCACTCTACAGCTCCATTCCACACACTATATATCATGCTCACTATAGCCATCTATAATGTAATATAATATATATATACTGGACTCTAATAAATAGAGAGTTAAAATTGATGGGGAGACGATCGTTTGTGAATTACTGCTATTCTCAACTCACATCTTAACATGGTTAGAAAATTCCTTAAATGAAAGAAAGCTCATAAAACCCTCAACTGCTACAATAAAGCATGCTAGAAGAACAAGAATGCTGAATGAAGAATCATATACACTCGGTGTTAAAACCCCAAGACTTCTTAAAGATCAGATTGTGAATACAAAAGAACATCAATCAAGTCAAACAAAATGTTGATAATTTCACTTCACCACACACCTATAAAACGTGGTTAGTAAATTGGCCTTAGTTAACAAATTAAGCCATGAACAAAATGCCACTCAAGCACATAGTGAATAAAAAGAAAATCATATCAGGATTTTAGATCAGGTTTATAACAAGGTTTCATTAAGTTTAAGCTTAGGGTTAGTGAAGTGTTGTAATTAATGAGAAACAAGATACAGAATGTTACCTACTGCAAAGTTTTATGACAGACTGTGATCCCTGAAAGTCCCTTGCCGTCTATCAGACACAGGCAGGAGACAAATGCTAGTAATAACCCACAGCTGTCTTTGAGCACCACATGTGAAGGGGACTGAAGGAACAGGTGATGGTCAGAGCAAGTTCACAGTAGACTGAGGAGCACTGGCTTTGCTCAGATATAGAGAACCATTTATGACAATCTTGTATGAGCCATTTAAATTACCTGAAGAAACACCTCGACGCGCTCGCCGGAGCTGTAGAAACACCTCGACGCGCTCGCCGGAGCTGAAGAAACACCTCGACGCGCTCGCCGGAGCTGAAGAAACGGTGAATATACAATTAAAAATGTTACATAAGCATTTGATTATTTGTGCAAGAATGAATGAGAAAGAGTTGCGGACAAGGCAAATCAGACATTGCAAAACTGTAAACAGTAAATTAATAAACAGTTCTGACTAGAGAATTATGAACATGTGTAAAATAATCTTAGCAGGACATTTAAATATTTTAATTTTAGGCATTCCCTGACCCAGACAACTATATTAAATTAAAGTACTAACAACAGGACACAAAATATTTTAGGTAGAAATCTTACGAATAACTTTTTGCGTGCTATAGCTTAAACTTTTGACTTTTAAACAAATACAGTCAACCTTGCATCATTGCCACTTATACCTTCAGTGCAATTCATAAAAGTTAAACAAAATTTTACATTTAACAGCAAATGTCTAGGACTGGAATTGTTTAAACAACGCACAAATAAGTTGACATCTGTTAATCAGTTATCGATCCTTGTTGATGGAATCCAGACAATAGAAAAACATCTACACCTCAGAAACCATAAAAAAATGAACTATTCTGTTAATGAAGCAGGGAGAACGAGAGAACATACCTGAAATGATCATAGAAGAAAGTCCCATTATGAATTGTCCACTGGGATTAAAAGTAGGCCTGGTGAGCATTCAGTGGCGTTTCAAACACGCAATAGTCACATAATGGCGCCGTCGTTAACAACCTAACTCTGCATACAAGCTAAACAAGCGAATAATTGCACCCGCAAATCAAGTCAGGGCTTTTAAATCCGCCTACAACCCGCCTCCTAGTTCCATAACCAATCCTTTTAAGAGGCGATTTTTTTCAGCCAATGCGCTTTCAGCATCATCTCTAAGTTGTTAACAGGTGGAGGAAAACTTTTTTCTTAGCAAAATATGGAGGAAATGTTTATTAATTAAATGAACCGATTGGAAAAAAAGAAAGAGTCTGTTATAAATGTTGTAGAGAATGATGTAATATGTGTTTAATGTAAGATTGGATTCTACAAATGTTTGTCTCTTAAAACCCTACTAAATTTTCCCTACTGGACTCTGATTCCAGTCACTCTCACGTCACTTGCGTCTGTTTACCAGTTGATGTCGCCATTGCCCACGACTGCAGAATCCAACGTGGCTTCTAAGCGCATCAACATAAGTTAAAATAAAGCAATATTTTGTATCTTTTTGTTTGTCTCTGTCTTAGTAAAACTATCCAACATCTATCTGTGGGCATGACATTTGACATTATATGTGCAAAATACAGGTTGATTGTTTCATCGATCTCTATATGTGCTTCCGTGCGTGTGAGTACGCGTGTGCGCGGGTGTGTTTCATTTTACAATACAAACATTGCACACATATAATTAAGAATTTTTCGTCTGAGTTTTGTTTTTGTTCAAAATCAGGGGGCAGTGTAATATTAGATGTACTAGAATCCATTTCTAATAATCCGAGAAGGGTCTGGCTGCAGCCTAATCTCACACTTGCACTCTCAGACCTGCACGCTCAGACGCCTTCGCTTCCTGTGTCGTCACTAGCAGTTGTCACCCGCACTCTTTGCGCTGCTTGCATTTTGTTGGATTGAGGAAATTTCACGGTGATTGTCGTAAAGTTTTATGTTTTGTACATGGGTGATAGTATTTTATATCCAGTTTACAAAATGTTAAAAAAAAAACTGTTCAAGAGTTAGATGGCCTGAGGGAAGAAAATGTTTTAATTATGGTTGTTTTGGTGCCCAGTGCTCTGTAGCGCCGACCAGACTGCAGCATTGTGAAGAGATGATGGCTTGGATGTGAGAGGTTTATTTAAATACTTATTTTATTTATTTTAAATACTATATACATGTATATATATTCCCATACTTTATTTAAATGTTAAAATAACACAAATAACACAAAGATATAATCCTTGTTGGAGTTCTGATAAATTGTCTGGTTTATTTGTGTCGATTGCAAGTGATGTCACAGGAAGGGAAAATGTCTGAGAGTGCAAGTGTAATTCTGCAGCCAGATGCTATTGGATAATCCAGCTAATTAAGGTTCTAATATTTACATATAGATTCTGGTGGTGTTCGGTTCATATAAACTGCGAATCTCTGCACACCCAAGACATTAGAGAAAATGAGTTCGAAACTTGTGTTACGTTTGTATTTGTATTTATGTTTATGTTTTGTTCGCCGGCGGTCGTCCGTGAGGGGCCGCCGGCTGTTATATTACTTTATTAAATGTTTGAAAATGTCTTCCGGTTCCCGACTCCTTCCTTCCTTTTATTGAATCTTATTACAACTTTGTTTTATATTTTCAATGTGCAATGTGTTCAGTCAGCATTAATTGACGACGGTTTGAAGTAGAATTTTTGGGTATCTATACTTTACTGGAGTAATAATTTTTCTGGCGACTTTTTTACTTATTCTCCTAACGTTTTCACGCAATTATCTGTACATTCTACTCATCTCATTTTAAAAACAGTCTCGTTATGTCAGGAAATGGCAGATGAACCCAGGCGCAGGCAGCGTTGAAGGGGTGATACAGGGATTTATTGACAGACACAAAACAAAGACCCACGATGGGGTAATGAAGACAGGACTTAATAAAATGGAACAAAACACTACCCATGTGGGGGCAAAAAGCAGGAGGACAAGAGACTTCCTAAATGAACAAGACAAGGACTAGACTAAACAATACAGTACCAGGACAAGGTTCTATTCCACAGGAACTCACAAGGCAGGACATCAAGGCAGCAATAAGCACACAAAACGAATGAGCACAGGACAATGAGACAGACAAAGGATAATTAACAGGGACCAGGTGACAGGGATTAAACACTGAGGGAGAGCTAACGAGATAACGAGATGGCGGGAACAAAGACGCAGACCGGAGGTAGAGTATAGCAAGCCGATAGGATCACTATCTCTCCCTCCACACACAAACTAAGGCTATTGAGTTGATACTTCAACTTCTACAGCAGTCTTTTTAAACCCTCGTATCTATACTTCTACTTGAGTAATGAATGTGAATACTTTTGACACTTCTAGTAATGCTTGAAGATAAAAAAAAATGCAGGGTCTGAAGTTCGAAAAAATAACTCTTTGTATGGAAGTCAATGTTGTGCAGTTGCTGGGGCTGTGTGGGTCCGGTTTGGTCTTGTTTTGTGGTCGATGTCGGACAACAGAGGAATAAAGTTACAACATAACATTACTATTGTCCCTGGTTGTTCCTCTTTTTTCTGGTGTCTATCGTGGAGTGGGACCGGGTTGGACCTGCACGGTTTTCACTGAGTGGGACATTCTGGGTTGCGGATGGTGGGCTCTTCCTCGTGGATATTTAATTGTAGGCTTTTGGTCGGGGTCTCTGAGTGCAGCTATGACACGTCAGAGGGGATCTGGCCCTCCCGGTTGAGTCTGGTTTCTCCCGAGGTTTTTTTCCTCCATTAATCAATCATTGGAGTTTGGGTTCCTCGCCACAGCAGGGCAGTGTTGGCTTGCCCACCGGGAGACTGCATTTATTTATTTTTTAATTAGATATTATTTATAAGAATGATCTTGCCTGATCTATAATCACCATGCACTGTGCTGTGTTTTACCTTTTCTATTTTTCCTGTTTGCTCCTGTAAAGCTGCTTTGAAACAATGCACATTGTGAGAAGTGCTATATAAATAAACTTGAATTTAATTTAATTGAAGTCAATTGGAGTACTCAGGGTGAATCTCGGCGATGGTGAAATCACTCTAAAAAGGGGCGGTACTCTACTGAACACGAGTTAACGCTGATTGGAATGTACTTTTACACGCATAACACAGTTGGTGAGAGCAAGAATACTACAACTGTGGTTGAATGTAACAAGAAAATCCCTAATTTTTGCACTTTGGTGGTGCATTGCCCTAATGGACGAGTCGCCCCTGCTTTTGTACTTTGTTTTGGATAAGACATTGAATATAACTGAATTGACCAGTAAAATTAGGGTTAGGGTTAGGGTTAGGCAAGAAATGTGCAATTTAAATGAGCATTTTGGAGCATTTACCTTACTTTCTATATTTACCAAAACAAATGAGTTTCTAATGAGAATGCATTTTAATTATTGTATCTCTATTTTGTTACGTGTCAATGTTTTACATGACAAAATTATCTCTAAACTGCTTTTGAGGATGCGGTTAAATAAGTCTGTAAAAGTCTGCATAAATAATGCATCACTTGTTTCTGTTATTGTACATCAAATTGAATACCATAATGAGAACATAGAAAAGTGTGGGTTTTCAACAACTGTTTAATATAAGAAAAAAAACTAAATCATCGACAAACATAACATTATTAATTATAACAACAAGGCAAAACTGTAAACTTAAGGAATCTCCCTCCAAAAATCGACATCCTTACATGAAAAGTCCTCACAAAACACAGAAGGGTATATACTGTACAACAACGAAAGAAACATCAGGAATTGTTCACAAGGTTTACTGTAACTAAGAGAAAAGTAAACTAAACCTTACAATAAACACAAGACCAATTCAACAGAACAGATCAAGATTACAGTCATCATCAATAGAATCATCAAATTGTGCTTTTTTGTTGTGCCAGAATATATACCTGTTGTTTCTGTGGCTTTTGACACAAATGATACAGAAATATAAACACAACTAGAATAAAACAGGAGAAGGCCATGGCTACCACCAACCACACAGACTCTGAATCTACAGAAAGAGAGAGAGATACTGAGTTAAAGTTATTAAACCCATTATTTATTTACTATGTTTGTTCATAATATGTACACAATTCTCTGACCTTCCAGTTTAATTTCAGTGACAACTTCTTGTTTTTTGGCCTGGTTTTGACTGATGCATTTTAATTCTGCTCCATTGTCCTCCTCCTGTAGCTCGAGGATTACCAGCTGTACCTCAATATGATTAGCTGAGATTCTAGAAACAAACAATTTAGTTTCTGAGATGAGTTTCTTATGGAGGACCACAGCACTCAAAATGAAATAATTAAAATATTAGAGTAATTATTTCAGTGTACCAATAATACAATTCGTTTTTGACAGTAGCTATTATGAAACAATGAATAATATTTTTTCAGGAGACATTACAAAATAAATGAAATAATTGAATGAATGGTTAATTTAATTAATTCATAATTACATTGTTGCTAAATAAGTTAGAAAATTGTTAATAGGGCTGCAACTAACGATTATTTTAATAATCGATTAATCTATAAATTATTTTTTCGATTAATCGATGAATCGGATAAAAACATAAACCAAAAAAAGCATTCATTTCCAACCCTTTATTCAAAATCAGAACTAAAATCTTTAGAAACTGCACAAACATGTTGCTCCTTGAACATCCCTGAGCTGTTATAATAATAATAAAATAAAAATGGACTAACACAAAAAACATACACATGTATGATTTACATCTGCCAAATATATAGACTTTTTTTAAATAAAGTGCCACCTGAGCTGCTAGAACAATAAATAATTTATAAAAAATAAAGAACAATACAAATCAGAAAATTTGACAGGATTTGTTTGAATGTCAGAACTTGTTCTCTACACTACACTGCAGAAGCACACACACGCAGACACACACACTCACAAACTCTCACACTGACACACACACACACACTCTCTCAAGTTCACTTGAAGCTTATTCATTAAATTATTACAATCATTGTAGTAAGTGCAAGCTTCATTTATACACCACATTTTAACAAAGCTTAAGATGACCGAGTGCTATAAAAGAACTTTAAAATTAAATTAAAAAGTACAAAACACACAAATATATTAGTCAATAATAACCTATATGGGACAAAGCACAGAATATACAGTGCAAAAATTGCTTTTCTAACTTAGTAGTTTTGTCCTGTTGTCAGTCCAAATATAAAAAAAAATCTTAAATCAAGATTCATTTACTAGACACATGAAATAGCATAAGAAATGATGTCTTGTTTTCTGAAAAAACACCTCAAAATAAAGTGATTGTTTGCTTAAAACAAGAAATAGTATCTGCCAATGGGGTACGAAAAATAATCTTAATGAGATATAATTTCAAACAGAAGTTTTAAGCATCAATTAATTTTCTCATGCCATTTTTCTTGTCTAGTAATCTTGATTTTTTTTTAAATACTTGGACTGGAAACAAAATAAATTACTAAGTAAGAAAAGCTGTTTTTGCAGTGTAGCTATACATGACAACAGAATGATAAATGAATGGTTAAAAAAAGGCTAGTGAATAAAAATGTGTCTTTATTCTTGCAATGCAAAGTGCATTGTGCACTATACCACCCCTGCTTTACTTCTGTTATTAACGAGCTAACGCTAACTTGTCATGCTAGTCAAGCTAGGTAACGAGTAAACATCCGCACCAGAGACATTACGTTCCTCACTTCAAAACGGAACAAAAGTAGGATTCTGTAGTGACTTAACCTGCTGTTGAACTCCCTTCCTCCTCATCAAAGAGTCCAACATGTTTGCGTTTCAGGTGCTGGATCATTGCCATGTTGCTCCCGCCATGTCGCTTTTGCACACTTAGCAGTTAACACACTTTTTCTGTTTATTTAGTGTGAAATGCTCCCGCACATTGGATGACTTTGGTCGCGCGGAATTCTCTGCCTCAGTCATGTATCTTTCCTCCGCTTGTTTTTTTTTATTTTTGCTCCGCCCTGTGTATGAGGCGCAGAACTCTGCTAGCATAATAAAGTTTTTTTTAATAATCAAACGTCTCCGTGTCGCGCGACACAACGAATCGATAATGAAATTCGTTGCCAACTCTTTTAGTAATCGATTTTTATCGATTAAATCGATTCGTTGTTGCAGCCCTAAAATTGTATTAGTGGTTCACTGAATTAATTCATATTTTAATTATTTCATTTTGAGTACTTTGATCCTCCATAGTTTTCATCGTAATACAACTGTAAATAAATTTCAACTAATCTATTAATGTTATAAAAGTCTAACAGTAATGCGTAAAGCTGTGCATTTTAAAGAGAAAGATTTACAAATCTGATGATAGTCAGATTAATCATACTAACCTCTTTTCTTTCTGGAAGACACGTTTACCCAGATAAGAATTCTCCACTGATGTGCCACCAATCATCCATGTGACATCTGTGAACTCAGCTGATTGGTTCCCAATGAACACTTTGCACTGAATCTCCAGTCGTGAACCTGAAAATGAACAGCACAATTTAAGACTACTGAATAGAAGAAACAGAAACAATGGGTTCATTTATAGGTGAAGGCACGAGCCAATGCTTTGTTGGAGGTACTGAATGACCCTTCACTGAATGAACGAGACAGTGTTTGAAGTCTGAACGAGAGAGATCTCATTCGTACATGAACGAAAGGACCCTCTGCTTCTCGTTCGTGAATGACATGAATGATCAGTCGTCTTTAAACAAACATACATCATATTGTAAAAAGTAATAATAATAGTAATAATGGTAGTACTTGAGGGAAAAAATTAAGACAGTAAATGGTATTAAGACACATTAATTATAATTACTTTCCACATATTTTCCACTATTGCAGCAGCTCGTTTTCCAGTCTCCTGGTTTAGTTCATATGAATCGCCTCAATGTGATAAGCAATTCACAGAGATAGGAAGTAACGTGTTACATTCACTGTTGACTGTACTTAAGAAATTAAAGCAATGAGTAAACCTGTCTGAACTGGTGTACAAATCAATTAAAATTATTTGTTGATTTCTGAACTGGATCATTTTAAGCATAGGACATAAGAGATTAGATGTTGAATAATCTGAAATTTTTAGAAAAGTCAAAAGTTAAGTCACGTTATAAAAGTCGATGTCGACTAGTTGCTGATAATGTCGTTAAATAAAAACAAGAGATGGGAATGCTTTGCAAGTGTGCAAATTGTGGGAGAATAAAATGATTCACGCAATAAACAGCCAAACATATTGTCTGGTGTTTCAATAAGGTACTATGTTCATTTTTAAGTCCTTTAGGATAAAAAATAATATGAATATATATATATATATATTAACTCATTCGCGCCAGCCTCTTTAAAAAAATGTTGCCAGCCTACGCCAGCGTTTCTTAACATTTTCACCCAACTTTAATGGCTCACAGTTAATTTCCTGTAAAGAATATATTGACAAACAATATGTCAAATGAAAGAACAGTCTTAGCTTTTAAACAAAAGAAACCGTATTCTTCTATTCGTTTTTTATCACTCCGTAGATGTGGGTAGGTTTCTTCAAAAATGCATCACCTTGATTAAACAGCTGAGATAATAAATGTTTTTTGTCAAAGATTCTGCCCAGATTCCACTCAGAACAATCATTAAAAACTGCTAAAACATATACGTTCTAGGTTCTGGGATTCTGTACTTTTTCCCAGTGGTGTGTAATAGCGCCACCTGCTGTACAACAGTATACACAATTATTGCAGTAATAACTCGTCTTTGGCGGGGAATCGTTTTTTTTTTTAAATGGCGAGATAACTCGTCAATGGCAGTGAAAGAGTTAAAATATATCATGAGACCTTTTTGTTCTAAGGTTACCACAAATATTTTACCTTTGTTTTAGCTATAAGTGCCTGTGACACTTTCAATGGACTTGCCGTGAATTCCATTAAAGTGTGTCTTTATAAACCCTACCTGCATAATTCTTCAGAGATGAAATGATTCATTTAAAACATTAATAGCAGTGTACACTTACCAGAATGACTTTTAATGAAGGTTCCATCAACAGGAAAGGTAATGTAGGGAAACGGAGAACTTGATGCTGAAAAAAAAATTAGCATTGTTAACTCGGGTCAGTTTTTTCTCTGTTAAAAAGAAGAAACGTTTTTTGGGAGAAAAATTTAAATGACATTTCTGACACTCACATGAAAACACTTTGGGATTTTCAGAGATTACAGGAGAAGGGCTGGAAACTTCTAAAACTGCAAGAGTGATCAAAAGAAAATTACTCAAACAGATAAAGGGTTAGCGAGAGACAAAAATAATCACCTGACAATATTTGTTATTTCTTATTTACAGTTTGTTCCATTTAGCAGTGCATGGGTTATAAAGTATGGACATGTGACATCTGTAATTACTGGGACACTGCCAGGAAAAGCAGCCTTGCTTTCGTTAAATTATTCCAAGCCAAAATCTTATTTATTGGTTCAACCTTTGTTTCTGTTTATTGGAATTGCTTTTGCATACATTTATGGTTGGCAATTGTTAGGATACATTTTTGGACTCTTATTATGAAGGGCCTGCCAAAAGGAAGTGAGGGGTTGCCATTATAGAAAGAAGAGTGTGTGCTGAGGGGGGGGGAGGTACAATGTAGCTTAGAGCAAGAAGCTCTTGAAATAGTTTTATGTCCAAAATTCTTTTGGGGGCTTAATGGACACTCTTTTAAATGGACCTTCTTTCCCAATTGTACAGGGCTGCGTTTCCCAAAACCTTCTTATCGCTACGCCGTAGTATGTTTTCACCGAAACCTTTTTAGTTAAGTATACCTTCTGAAAGTTATACGTTCAGAAGGTTGGTCTGAAAGCGCTCTTAGCCAGTGGTTTAGTCTTCATGATATGCAAGGATACGCCCTATACACACTAGAAAAAATCCAGAACTTCTGTATACTCACTTAAAAAAGCGTGAGGAAACATAACAACACCGTTTAGAGTTAGAAAAGTGTGACGCATTGACTTTTGGACCATTTGTGCACCCGTGAGAAATGAAACAAAAGAAGATCATGAAAGGCAAGCAGTTAAACTACACTTTTTCAGTGTTTTCGTAATACTGCCCATGGAAGCAACTGGCGCTACGCTGTATGCGGGTCATCCTCTGTCGCGGAAACGTCCCGGGGTCGCAATCGTGTACTCTGTTCGCCGGTTTATTCTGCTGATAACTCACCCCCACTTTTAAAACCACTGCATATCCTTTAATAAAATGAGCATACTGTATTTGTTATCATTAACATAACTGTAAGGGGATTGTTGGCATATTAAATGGTATCAAACTAGCAAACTTCACAAATGTTAGATTGAGTGGTGAATCAGTAAATGAGGGAGAAAGGTATAGATAACTTAAACTGCAATGTATATAATTATTTTAGAGGATAAGAGATGAGAACTCCTGTCAAGCCTTGTGAAAATCAGCTAGAGACAATAACAGCATCTATAAGTGCAGCGGGTGCTTGATAAAACTGGACAAATGTTCAATGTTAATTATTGTAGTTAACAATTAATGTCAATAAAAGGCGCGACTTGCACTCATAAGTGTGACCCAGTGTGTGAAAACTAGACAAAATCTAGTTATTAGTGACGAGCATCAGAGTTGGATTTTAACCATTTGATTTAAGTCTTTGACATGGCCTTAGTCAGTCAAAACCAGTAGCGAAACCTCACGGCGCTCTATGATGACCTAAACTATTGTAAAAATATACATATTATTTCGATAAAAGTCGGCCGATTTTCCCAGAGATATATTTTACATTATGTAGGTTGCCCTGTCAGAAATTTCAGGACAAAACCACCGGGTAGAGGTCAAAACAGACCAGCACGGGACAGAAAACAAGAGCATCTTAAATTGAGAAAACTAACAAAGGATAATTATACTGAGCAGGTTAGGGGAATGAAATGCTGATGGGAAGATGGACGGGGAAACAAGGTTGCGGGACCAAGATACATGACAGGAGAGCACATGGCACAACAAAGGCAACAAGCTTCCACACAAAACACAAAAAGCACAAAAGACATGGTACTGTCATGACCCTGTCCACAGAACTAGAAAACTCCTGACAAGGAGGACAGGATCATGCTGAAAAAAAAAGAACACCCGTTAATGCCCAATACATTTTTTTTACATTTTGTAAAAGGACTAATTGTGGTTCAAAATAGTAATAGTAAACCAATAGAATTTATGTAATATTTTTTTTTAGCAAGGTGGGTTTATATGGAAACTTTATAGCAGGGTTATCACATGGATCACAAAAGTGCATTGAAAACTGCCAGCTGAAAAACCTGTGCTTTGGGGGTTGTATACATATGCCATCTAAGGCTAAATCTAACTATTTACTTGCTGAGTTAGACAGTGATTTACATTTTTTTCTTTTTAATAAATCTTTCAGAATGCTCTTGATTATATAGCGGAATACTATATGCATTCATGAGTGTGGTTGTGCTTTTACAGATATATGGGTTGTCAACCTGGGACAGGAGAGTAGGCTGGGCGGGACTGCTTTTAGCTATATCTTATCACTGTTAAGTGTTCACCCTGCTAGTGGCCACTTTGAAAAAAGCTTCTTCACATCGCAGTCTATAAAAAATACAATTCTAAAGTGAAATACTCCCGTATGTTGACGTGTTTACATGCCATGAATATAATTGTCTTTACACTGTTGGTTGTAACCCTTACTGACATGATCTAACGGTGCATCAGCTGGCAAACCAAAGAATTTAGAGTTTATTTAGAGAGATACATTGAGGTAAGAAGGTTAGTCAAACTGCAGCGATAAAGCTGTTTTTGCTAAATCAATGCATTTAATGTATTTAACACGTATCTAATCTGTGAAAAACGGGCCCGCAATTTATGTTGCCAGTATAGTTATAGAAAAGTTAACCTGCCACGGCAGCAAATTCAGCAACTTTTGGTCAAGACAAACTCAACGGAGCAGACCCTAAATTCAGCTCAAGGTGTTTTTCCTGCTATAGTTGTTGACTATTTGTTCCGCGTTCTGCGCTTGTATCGAGTAAATACAGAGACTATAGCAACATATATTATGAGAATATAGATTAGGACTTCCCAAACACAGTTACAATCAAAGGTAGGCTCTCATGGCACGTACCTTTTAAGTAGAAAATAGCAAAAAAAAAAAAACCATTCGAATCCTTTTTCTTTACATTTTTCTCATCATAAATTAATAGGTTACGTTTAATTTCAATATTAATTTCACAATTATGGCATACTTGTTTAAATTATTCCCCATGATATTGTAAATGTGATTAATGATGTTGATTATATTTGAATGTTTTAAAAAACGCGGCCATAAACTACATGCTTCGTACTGTACATGGGCGGATGCGTATCCAGTGTTCAAGCACAATAAACGTGTGAGTGGCTTTGCGTGACCCTCCATATGAACCCAAGTTTGAGAACCTTTGATATAAATAACCATACTGCCAGTAGGTGTGGCGGGTTGATACATTTGGGCATGAGACTGCGGGTTCACACAGTCATTTTACAATTAAGTAATATCCATGGTTGGATTTACTTTACAATTTGCTTATTTTATAAAGAATGTCGCTTCCTCACATAACGCAGTCCCTGTATAGAGGGAATAATTGATAGCTGAAGGGTCGATCTCCATTAATTCAGCACCATCGCCATGGAAATCATCTGGTAACATTGGACGTCAGAAAGTAACCTCCTAAGGTACAGTATAGCTCGGCAATCACGCCTAGAAAAGGTCTAACTGGAGTTCAGGTGGTCCTTTAGAGTCTGCATGGTGCACTAAGAGACAACGTTATCGGGAAATGCAGCCCTCAAGACTTCCTGTGAATCGGGTTTCTTTTATTTTCAAATGTTTTAGGGTCCAAAAATTCAAGCTATGTTTGATGTGACTGTGGAGGCAATTCTGATTTATATATACTGTATCCTTATTATTTTTATTAGATAAAATGACTGAGTTTCAAATAGATTTGTTATTAATGAAACAGCTATTTATGACATATGTTCATGACATGAACAGGTCTGAAGCAATTGATGAGTCCCAATTCTATTTTCTTTGTGTTCTTTAGTTTTTGTTGTTAGTGAAACAACTTGATTTATTTAAAAAAAAGGGCATTTGTTACATTTCTACAAGCAGAATGTTGAGAATTGATTTACCTGACACTCTCCAAGTTCTGCTCACGTTATACTGGATATGGTTAAGAATCACTTTTAATCTACAAGTGTAGAAGCCCTGATCTTTCACAGAGATGTTTCTGATGGTCAGTATTATTCCTCTCTCAATTGTGTACTGTCCTTCACCAACAGTGAGAGCTGTGCTCTGAAAATCCTGTCATAAACAATCAAATGACAAATAAAGACAATTTTACTTTGTTTGTTCATTTAATTATTTGTTCGTAGATTAGGCCAACTTCATAACATTTGACCTACCTTGTACCACAGTGGATTTTCTGCCCTTTTGAAATATTTCAAATGAGGACAAATAACTCTTGTATTCTCTCCTGCGTGTGCAGTATAGGGCATTACAGTGATGTTGGCTTCCTCGGATTCATAAATGGTTATGGAAATACTCCCAATCAAGCAGTATGTGTCTCCACTGATAAGAAACGCAAACACCACTTAGACAGGATATGATACAATTCCAAGAGCAATTATACAGATAAACATCGAGTTACATTTACGCACATAATGATTATTTATTATACATTTTATTGTTTTTTGGGGGGGTTATAATTTACTTGCGGGGAATAACAATCCTGACAATTGTTTAAAGAAATTCTTTCAAATTAGCGGGCCTCGTTTTCCAATCTTAAGTAGAAATAAGCACAGATCTGTGCACATCTGCTTAATCTTACGAAAGGGTTAACATGTGATTCATGAAAAAAAATTCACAGCCAACAAATTCAGCCCCAACCCCTAGAGTTTACGACATGGAAAATGTAAACTGGCCAAGAAGAACATCTCCAAAGTTCAAGTGAGCCACAACATTCCACAATGTGGTGACAAAAAAGGAAGGAAATATTGCAACTCAAAGGATATATTAAACATACTATAAATAAACTATAACCAGTAGAAAAAGGTAATGTGACTCAAATATCTTCTATAAATACTTCACATATATTCTTTAATTTTATACAGTTCAATATAATAAATTATGTTCTATTACAGTACTTTTTAATTCATTTTAGTTATAATTGAATACATTTACAACTTTGTTGTTTAATCAGCAATCATGTCTCATGCTCATGAGAGAAATTATTTGAGACATTTTGCTTAGTTTTTCCTCAGACATTGCTACCTGCAAAAGGTTGAATTCTACTACATAAGTCATTATGTGTTCGTTGAACTTATGAAGTGAGAAGTAAGATCTCACCTTAAACCATAGGTGTAAATTCCAGAATCAGAAGGGTGTGATGGGAGGAGCAAGATGCCACGCCCATTCTGCACCACCCTATCACAACAACTCCTTAGACTTCTATGCTTTCTCTGGTTGGTGTGATTAATATGGAATGTTGAGCTGTTGTCCAATTGCAGTTTCCTGTAACGAATTGCATCTTCAAGAAATGGAAATTTTATGATTACCGCTTCTCCTTGAATGTGAAAATCAGGGATCTCTGGACCAACCACCACACAGCTGTCTAGGCCAATTACAAAATGTTATGGAGTAACCAGAAGACAAAACAAAATAAGCATCTTGCCTTACAGAAAAGACAGATAAATTTCACATGTTTTCACATGATGTGACGTGCAACATGTGGTGGCATGTGAAGAACATGTTATCATATGTGATTCACACAAAAATGTTACAAAAACACACATTTCACACATGAATCTTTTGTACATGTGAATTTCGTGCGTCTTTTTTGTAAGGGTTGTGAAACAAGTTATTTGTCATAATCTTTACTAAAACTTTCCATTAAGCCCTTTTTAATGATTTTTATTGTTCATGGTAAACATATTATTTATCTTTAATTATTTGTTTTTAGAAACTTTTTTCATATAAATGTGTTCTACAACTGTATGACAATACTGCTTTTCACTTGTTTTAGTGTTAAAAAAATTATCCTTTCAAAATTGTATATAATTATATTACTTTTTAAAACGGTCATTTAAAAATGTTACATGTGTACGTCATTCTAGGACAAAACATTTTAGTATATTTGATATTATGATGTAGATTTTTGCTTTACAAGACAAATAATAAATTCAATTCCGTAGTATTTTCCCACAGAATTATACTTTTATAGATTTTAACTCACATACCTTTTAGAGGTAGTGCAGAGGTTAGGAATAATGTCATGGAAAACATTATAATGCATGTGCAGAAGTCAAAGATACACTGTCAAGAAAAAACAAACATCACAACAAAACCAAACTAAAAGTCATACAGTTAAAAGATTAAAAACTCATTTACAACATAATCTATACAAAATTGTGAGTTCTTAAGTAAATTAAAAGCAAAATTTTATCCTACAACCAAATATAAAATTCTGTTCATATTTATGTAAACATTTAAAAGTGAAGCAAACTAGAATGCTTATCTTTGACTAAACCCGATTAATTGTTGAGCCCCAATATTACTCTTATTTGGGGGAAATAAATGTTGTCAGTCGAGTTTAAAATGAGAACCATACGTTTATTTACATTAAGTCTTTGATGCAATGAGAATATTCAGTATACATTTTGTAATTGCAATGAACTGACTCTCACCTTTTTATTGATGGTCATGATGAAATGAGCAAGCGTTTTTGAAATGAAGCAGAGGAATATAAAGGCTTTAATCTGCTGTCAGCCGTTCTGTGTTTTATGGGCAGGTTACAGGGGAATCCCTAACTCCCGTTCACAGGAAGGTTCCTCATCAATATATGGAAACTCCACATTTTCAAACCAGATCATATCCCATCATAGACATTGATGAAAATAAACACACGAAGATCATGACATGTGTTTCATGGAGATGACACAATTAAGTTGTGCTTTTTGATGCACGAGTATCTCTTTGCAGCCTAACAAACAAAACACTCTTTATGGTTACAGACAGACAATAATGAGTTGTTTGACCACAGTAATCTAGCGTGCAAATTCTGAATTTTACACTCTTTGTGAATAATGCAACAAGTTTAAGGGTAAATTACTTGGTAAAATCTAACTTTGATTCATGCTGTAGGTGTGTGTTTAGCAGGCTTGTAATGCAATAGTGATGTCTCATGTTTGTACATTTTGGAAAGAAAAGAGGAAACTGTTGACATTTGCAGTTCCCCTTGTGAACTCTTCAAGTTGTATTTTAAACAGTATAATGTATAGCAGACACACGGTCTAATCTATATTAATAAATCTATACGTGTATTTGAAAATCCAAACAAACAGTATAGCAGAGTTCCCAAAATCTAGTCCTGGGGGCCACTGCATGTCCTTGATAAGCTTGCTGAGGTGTGATTCATCATTGGAGCTCAAAAGATTTGAGAAATTTATTAACATGTCAGTTTGATTGAATTCTGTATTCAGATTTATTTAACGAAACCTTATTTCTAGACCAAATAATGCACATGAGATCTACTGCTTTTTTTGGGAACACAGTAAAATTGGGGGTAAGGGAATCATCAAATGATGTTTTGCCATTTCTTTAGGTTCTATCTAATATTCCTCAACTTTCATGTGTAAAAATGACATAAAAATGAGTCATTTGCAGTGTTGTTTTCAGAAAACAAAACCGCAGTGTAGAGTTATCTTGCGTACTCCAGTCTCAGTTATTGGGTAAGACACAGACACTATATTGCATCTAATGGAATTTCTCTCAATAGAAACACTTCTGGTGTCTCACATCATCGTTGTGAGTAGGTCTGTCCATTAGAAAAAAAGATTTCCCTTTTCTTGTCACTAGGCAGGGACTCTCACAACTCATCACAAATACTGACTTTTCTACATCAAAAAGTACATTGTATTCAACAGTAGCTCCAATTCATGAGCCACACGAGCAAAGGGGAATGCAGAGAAGTGCAGAGGTGGCTTATGGATTCCCTTGACTCACCACCAAAATGTAAAAACAAGGCATTTTTTGTCACATTCAACCACATTGTAACCGTAGCCGTCACAGTTTTAGACTGATTGTTCGGTCCAGACCACTACCATCAAAGATGTAAACGATAGCAATATTAAAGGTCTTACAGTAAGATGAAGAGGAGTTGGGGACAGAGTCAGTTTTTGAACGATTGAACAGCTGGAAAGGAACTCTATGTTGGATCCTGACATTGATTAGCTGCACATGATGAGATCGTCTAAGAAAGCTTAACTCACGTGAGAGGTGTTCTGAAATATTCAATGTCTTAGATTTTTTGTGACCCTAGACAGAGTGTACATGAATATTCATGAAAAACACAAGATTTGCATTAACTCGGCACTAAAAATAATAAGTGTGATTAATATTTTTCCGCTTCGTGTGGCGCTGCTCAGACTAAACAGTCGAATCAGAACGTCTAGACAAATACTAGTGCAATGACGAGCGCAAACCTTTGTAAATCACATTGTGTGATTGATTTTAATACTCTCCTCTCATAAAGTTTGAGAAGATAAAATCTACACACTTGTAAGCTGCTTAACAACAATGCAAAATTGGGAAAACGCTATAGAAATAAATTTGAATTTAAACTCTAAATTTGAGTTTAAAAATGTATGCTTTTAAAATGTTATATGTGTACGTCATTCTAGGCCAAAACATTTTAGAATAATTGATATTACGTAGATTTTTGCTTTCATCACCCATCTCCTACTAGAAGATTGAAAAATCTACACACTTGTAAACTGCTTAACAACAAGGCAAAATTGGGAAACCCTACATAAATAAATTTGAATTAAATATCATCATTGTATCCTTCTGGACCTTAAACGATTCATAATCCATTCATGAAAATATCAAGCAATCAGCCCCAAGAAGCAGCGGGTTACAGTGCACTTTATAACAGCGAAGGGGTGTGTTAGGCATGATGGGAAGCGGAGTTTTAGCTGGTATGAAAGGCACTGTAGCCCACTTGACCATTTTATAAAAAGAATTATAACATTTCAAATATAACAAATGTGTATCTTTAGCAAAGAACGATTCCTTAAGTTAAACCGTTTATTTTCAAAGAAAACAAATGAACCATCAGGATAATACAGGACTTCCTGTCATATACAGAGAGGACAAACGATACAGTGCCACAACTCGACAGACAACCAGTCAGCCCACATATTCATAAAGTCAAAGCAGTGCTTAGAAAACACTAGCTCCATTATTGTTCCTAAATAACAAGTGTTATGGTTAAAAACACTAAGTTAAATACAAAAAAGGGGAATATCTTGAATGACACAAGCAGTGAACATTAGTGTTAAACTTTGCTTCCTTGAATCTTTATGGTATGGGTTAAAAACATTCTATTTGCAAGCATTAGGTAACTATATTAGTGAACATGAAATAACAATGTTGAAATGAAATGCTGAAGCAGTTTTGTTCATTTGCCATAACTTTTAAATTCAAACGTTGCATCCGTTCACTTTAGCTGATGCACAAAGAATGAACATGAACAGACAATCAACAATTCTATTTGTATTGACTAACATGAACTCTCTTGAATAAATGTTCTACAAATAGATTTTTCATTGTTAGTTCATGTCAGGTAATGAATTGACACATCAATAATAAAAAAATGTTGTTAATTGTTTTTCAGGTTTATTAATTTCAGGCCTCTAATGTTATGAAATCCACGACACGGAAACTTCACAATATTTTCCAGAATAAAAAAAGCCCAAGCAGTTTTATTTTCGTGGCAGTTTCTGTCACTTGTTTTCCCCATGGTCACTGAAAGTTTGTTACTAATCAAAAACAAATGATTGCAAAAAAAGAACAAAAACATGACTGGTTATGTATAGACGTATAATTAATGACGGTGGGAAGAGAAAACATGAGGCATTAACTAAACAGAAAAAAGAGAATACAAACAGAACAGACCAGCATTTGAGAGCAGAGTTCAATGAGCAAAACCACACAGATCAACTAAAATGAGCACACACGTGTGTTGTTGTGAGACCTTTAAATAATAAAAAAGCACAGAGTTGGGTTTCCCGAAACCTTCTTAACACTACATCATTCTTAAGTTTTACCTTAGGAGTGGCAGCAATGTATTAAGAACGACATAGGGATACGAAGGGAAACGCGACTCTGAAGCAATGTGTGGGATTGGGTTCAATCATTCATCACTTTAGTACTGCTGAGATTTTATCAGAAATCTAAATTATGAATGATAGTAATCCTCCATGATAAAGATAAATCATCTATAATGACATATCTGGGTTTATATAATCCTTGAGCGTATAATAAAGGTTACGAGATTTGGCTTGTTGTCTTGAGCAGGAGAGTTCTGAAGTGAATCATGAATGGTTAGTAATGAAGGTGAGGGAGTGAGCGGCTGGTGGGATTCTTCACGTTCGTGAGGTAAGGGGCTATCATTCAATACCCATGGGTCATTACTGAACAAGCTTTTCAGAAACTAGAGGATATATAAAGAGACAGTACAGGAAAGTGAACATTACCCATTGCACCTTAGTTAAAGAAGGCATGTCTGCAGATTAACAAGAATATAGGCCAATAATATTTAACAACGATGCATTTTCAAAAATAGAATGTCACCAAGTTTACATTGTTGTTAAACATTATAAAGCAAAAGACCATTCATATTGATACACTGTATATTAACGTGAAAAGAGAGGAGGAGTGAAAAGACCGGAAGAGAAAAGAAAAAAGAGGCAACAAAGTGTCCTGCACATCTGTCACAATACAGTCCACATTAAATCCACTTTAGATTCACATTTAATCTGGAGAAAATGTCAAGCTAACCGCTGTCTGCTTCCTCTAGGTTTCTGATGACAGATAATTAATAACATGATCCAAACAATGAAACATCCCTCGCCTCACTCCAGGAATCCCGTCACGTTAACCCCACGTAAAAAAAACAACAAATAAATAAAAATCATCAACATTAGAAATAAATTACAAAACAAGCCATTTAGTGTTTCTTCATTGCCATGACACATTAGTGACTGTCTGACAGAAACGGCAGCGCACCTCTCAGACCAGTCAGATTCTACTCAATTCTAGAGAAAGACATTTACACAGACGAGCAATAATACTGTAGGATTCTCCAGCCGTTTCCCATGCAGCGGGCTGCAAAAGGACGCCATTGGATCTTTTGTCTAATCGCATTGTGTAGTTCAGTTTGTCAGTCATTCACACCAGGCTCTGATCGTGTGTCGCCCGGCCTCAGGCCGTCATGTTGACTTGCAGATTCTAAGAAAACAGTCCTGAAAAGATTCTGGGACTATTACCAACTCAGCAAAGATGTGCGACCCAAAGTCATGAAGTAGACCTGGCTGGAACCTCCAGAACGCACAGATGCAAAGAACACCTACACACACACACACACACACACACACACACACACACACACACACACAAAATAATGTCGATGCAATTGGGTTCATTCAGGAATGATAATCTCAATTTATTTCGTTTAAAGGATTTGTTTCAATAGATCAGATATACCAAAAGGGTTAGTTTATTTACTGAAGTTGACTACTGAGGTTTTCTTCATTCTAATAAAATGTTAAAACATTAGTTTAGGGTCCAATTCTCACTATTAACTCCCTGCTTATTAGAATGCTTATTGGCTGTAAAGTATGTATAAAGCAAACATTAATGCTTTATTCTACATCCCTTAAAGTTAGTTAATAACAGAGTTGATAAATAGATAGACGCCGTTGACTTTCCCTGTAAAAAAATCAAGCTAAAATGTCCACGATATAGCCGCTGACATCTTGTGCCGATGATGTCACTTTGGAGTATGGGAAGTAGTGAGCATGAGGTGAAGCCTCAGTTTCAAGGTCTCGCTCTCTCAATTGTAAACAAAGAAATCATGTTATCAAGCCCTTTTGTAGAACATCTTATAACTAAACACAAACTCATTAGAAAACCAGGGGACGACCGAATAGCTTTGGATTCCCATTTCAGCACGTGTGCAGTACATCTGGTTAATACTGAGAATTGGACCTTAAATGTGACCCATATCATTTCTACCTGTATTAATTTTATTTTGGGGTGAAATGAACCTAGAACTATTTCATGGGAACCCTCGGTTACGGCAGAATATTTTATCAGAAATATTAAAAGATCACCTTGTCATTTCGCTCACACAGGAACTTGAGTCTTTGGGCTCTTTTGTGCATGAAAACTCCATCCAGGTGTCCGGTCTCTACAGAGCGGATCTCAATAGCCTTCTCTCCCCAGCCCATGATCTGATTTGAGCGAATATAGGCTGCAAGACATGAATACAGATGAGAAACAGATACAAAAGAACAGATTATCAGTAAACGTGTTTGACACCAATGTGTAGTTTCCAATGGACACTGAAAACAGCATGAAAACATCAATGGCACGTTCCTCTAGAGACATCGTCCACTTCAAGATTGTTAGCAGAACAACACAAGTGTATATTCACACTGAAGAATTTAAACCCAATGGCAGCTGTTGAACAAGTTTTTACATGTGACTGCATCTCATGGACCCTTAAAAGTAGAACACTAAACAATTAGCAACAAAAACTCTTGATAATGTGATTTTATGAGTTTCAGGCAGATGATTGGCTGACTGTGTGCGACACCCTAATAAAAGAATATAACCCTACTATAAACACATTTAACTCATAAATTGATATTGTATTTTGGCTTTGCAGATACTGCATCAACAAATTTACATATGGTCCACGTACTTGCCACAATTCACTAACATTGAAGTCACCAGTACAAGATGACCCAACACAGAATGACACGACAAGTCAACATAAACTTAGCACACACGCACGCACACACGCAAACACACGCACGTTTATATTAAATCATGTGTTATTTGTCTAAAATCATCTTTAATGTACAAACTGACTTCACCCTAGGAAGCAAGATGAAAAAACGTGCACTGACACAGAAAAAGCTGACATGGGTTACTCTGCTCTTCAACATTAATAACAGATTGGGTGTAATAGAGTTTCTTTTCTAGGGTTCAAAGGTCACCAAGGTTCTATAGGAGTGGCCCACAACATCCAAGTCGCAAAATAACCCAATCCACCAGTGCACTGATGCATAAACCGTTCTATAGTGCCACAAATTACTGGACACAATCACAGCCACTGATACACATCACTATCACACGCCACAAACCATTTCAAAAAAAGTTGGACGGCACAAGTGTGTAGAAAGAGTCATAAACAACATCAGTGTTCTTAAAACCCTTTGGTAAACTACTTTCTTCTTCCACCAATAATAACCCAGCAGAACAGTTAGTGGTGTTATGATACTTCATAGTACCATACTTCACAATGCACAAACGTTAGGATGCGCATCGTAGAGAGATGTTTAATTCTTTTCATTGAGCGGTCAAGACGCAGCCTACTCTGTGCCAGCACGTCACGTGTGTGATCAAGAGAGAAGTCTCTGAGAGAAATATCCTGTCTCCACATGGTTCTTACTTTCCTTCAAAATCAACAGGAAAACACAGCAAACTGTAATCGTGACTGCAGGCGAGTCACCATGAACTCATTGTAAAGGCAAGCACAAATATTTTTAAATGGCAATGTTCATTTATCCGCTAATGTGAGCTGCTGCATAACATGAAATGCAATAAAAAGTGAGCCAAACAAACCACGATGTGATGAAGAGTCCTACTGTACATCATAAGATTGAATGACATGCTCAAAAACAAGTACGTGATTTGCATGATTGAAGAAATGAAACAGTTTATATAATGTCTTTTTCAAAGATATTTCTCATTCATGACCGTCTCAAGCAAAGACAGAGAACATTAGGCCATCACATGCCCTTAAATTACACCTTTTTTTAGTGACAAACACGCGGTACAGATGTTAAGCCTTGAAATGTTACAATTCTTTATTAGGTTGTATGTGCTGAAAAGGTTCCTTAAATCTAAGAACTAGAAAGAACCTCATTCCCCTTTCTGATAATTAAATTCACAATAAACACACACTTACACTAACCCTGACACCCAGAATTCTGGAAATGATGAGTCTTCTGACCGGCTGCATCACTGTGTGGTATGGCCCCTATAATGCGTCCTGCTGCAAGACTCTCCGACACATAGTGAGAGCAACTGAGAAGATCATTGGCGTCTCTCTCACCCCACCAGGACATTTATGGAACTGTCTCACCTGCAAAGCCCTCTGCACAGCTGGTGATCCCACCCACCTGACACACAGCTTCTTCAGGCTGCTGCCATCAGTGAGAGACAGCGGAGTCTTGAGGTCAGGACCAGCAGACTAAAGGAGAGCTTCATCCAGCAGGCAGTCAGGAAGATTAACTCCTTCCCTCTCTTGCCCCATGCACCACTGAACTCTGACCTCTTCCGCAGGTCCTCCCCACCACAACACACACTGACACTTTACACAGCCCTGGACTTCTCACGACCTCATTCAGCATCAGTCTACCCCTCTTCAACCACCTCTCCTGACAGGTTATACAAGTCTGCTCTCGTGTCACTGTAAACAGACTAATAACCTCTGTGCACTCCCTCACATCTTCACTGGTTTCTACTCTATCTGCCATTACCATCTTCTTCTTTTTTTTTATATCCCTGCTTGTAAAAGTTGCATTTTACATTAAAATCTGTATTTATATACAAATATATGTTCATTGTATGTAGTTTTATATGTATTCACCATGGGTCTGAGAGTTACACAGTTTCATTCCTCTGTATGTGTGGACTGTACATGTGGCAGAATTGACAGTGAAGCAGAGTTGGACTGAATCGCTGCAGTGGAGTGTGTGCGTGGGTTCTGTCTGCAGACAGTAAAGGTCTTCTTCTCTTGACAGAGACGAGTCTGGTTAATCTTCAGCTGCCAACGTAAGAACTTTATACAGATTACATGCTGCCTTGTGTCACCGCGTTCCAAATGTTTGCTTTGTCAGACAGCAAGCAGCGTTGTGCAGAACGATCGGCGTGTGCCGCAGGAGAAAGAGACTTAATCACTCTTGTGTTACTTTGATGTCATGAGCTGACAACACACTCTGTTGTGTTGAGAGTGTGTGCATGTCTTACCGTTGAACAGTTGCATCATAATAATGTAAACGTGCTCTGATCGGGATAGTCGGGTCATGTCATGTCATGTGAGGAGTTGTTTAAATGGATGATAGTAGCGTCCCTAACGTACCGACAGATGTGGGCATCTCGCCCCACTGGAGCACCACGTCTTTGGTGATGCGTCCATACGTGTTGACATACACGCCCTCATCTTCATAACACACCAGCAGCTCGATACCGTCCGTGTTGGGCAGAATGATGATGGCGTGAGACTGAATGTTGGTCTGAATCTGAAGAAACACACAGAATAAAAGATGAGCGACCGCTGCTGCTCTTGAAACCTACAACTAAAGCTGTCATACATACATGAGTGGGCAGATAGATGTCATAAACGGCTCCCGAATCCACATCCACAGCATGAAACCCAGAGCACGACCCATAGATGACCTTTAACCTTTGGCCTTCTTCAACAGTCAGGTCCACCAGCAGTGGCTTGTGTACCAGATCACCAAACGACTACCACAACAATAGAAATAAACTTGACATGTTTCCCAGAAGTCACAAAAACATTACAGACCTAATCCGTCATTTAAACACACATAACTCTTGATGTATCGCGTTCTGTTTTGGTTCGCAGACAAACACTTGTGTGTTGTGTAAAAAGTTCTGTGTGAGCGAGATGAAACACAGCAAACACTAAACACACATCGCCAGCTCTTTTATTCTCTCAGCACATGGTTACCTTGAACGCCATGAATTTGTGGTAGGGTTTGGGAGCCCAGGCGTAAACTTCCACAGAGTTTTTCAGAGCCAGAACCAAGAATTTGATCCTCTCGTACTTCACTGAAGATGAATGAACAGAACGGCAGAATGTGATGGTGTACCGATGGAATGTGAATAAAAACACTTGTCATCTAAACACCACAAAAGTGATGACAACTAAATCTAATAAGGGCAATACTATGAGAAGTGCTGTGATTATAAAGTGTCAACAATTGTTCAAGATATCTCTAGTCCTTCATGTTCATTGTGCTCAACATGATTTCTTTTACATCGCTAACCTTCTGGAATAGTTTGCTAGGATTGTCTGAGAGGTAAACAAATGTAGATGATCTCCATTACGGCTGTCACCATTACTTCATTCATTTCCAGTGGTGTGCGTGTCCAACATCACAAGGTTTTATAAATGAATTAAAGTAATTAATAAAACTTGCTTTGAAATGATTATATAGAGTAGGTGTCACACAGTGTGATGTGTAAGAGAGAGTTGTGGGTGTGCGAGTGACATACCAACTTTATAGTGAACACAGCCCTCAAGATCTCCCACAGTCGTCCATCCCTGTTTCTTCTCCACCTCAGGGTCATTGTGAAGAATCTTGTTTCTCAGCCAGGACAGATAGTACACACGCAACTTATTCTTCTTCCCTAATGAAACACACACACACAAGACTAGTCTTCATTTGTGTTTTTCATCAGTCTCCTCTATGTACATTATCAAACAAATCCATTTTATCTGCTCCAGGACGCTTTTATTTTACGTGGGCCAATAAACTTCCTATCCACAATTATTGCAAAACAAAATGTTTGTGTGAAATGCAATCGCTGAACATGTAGATAAATTACAACATCTCACCAAAAACAAGTAAAACAGACTTTACACAACTTCTAAATGTTAAAATGATAACCACAGCAATTTCCACACGAAATGTCACGAGCAAGACTTTCAACACACAGACCGACAGAAATAGAGACCAGCATGTGCTGTGGGTTTAAATCAGACGAGGACGGATGTTGCGTAACAGAGACTGGATTGTCACATATGAGACTTTCTCACCTGATATTGTCACCAGTACATTAAGTCCCTCCAGAACCTCCATCTGTTGAAAGCGTCTGCGACTGATGAGAGGATAAACTTTCCCCTGACCGCTGCGATCCAGTAACATCAGACCGCTCTCTGTCCCAACTAACAGATTGACGCCTTGGGAGAGCAAAACGAAGCGCTCTTGAAAACTATTGACTAAGACCCCGTTTACACAATGAAAAACTGAACATTCACAAAGAGCCACAACGGCAAATAAAAAAGCTGCATTACAAATGCGATGCCAGTAGTCGGCGATGTCAGTTTAGTTCAAAAGAACGTTGTGTAAACGGCCTGTCACAGGTCATCTTGAAATCATGGGTTTCTTATAGAGAACCTCACAGATGAATTTTGTATTGTATGCAAACCCCAGAAGTGAGTTAACATTAGACCCTTCCGGTTTCATAGCCCTTAAGTCCAGAGGGTTTTAGGTCTTTGGTTCACTAAACCTCTACTTATTTTCATTTTATATTCTATGAAATAAAACACACCAGTTATAACCTACTTGTGACCTACAAGCGACTACTATATTATCAATGTAAATATATATTTAATAATATAATATAAATCTCACATATAACCCAACCTGGCCCAAATCTCTTAAAACATGGATGGGGATTGATTCACAGTGTCATTATAACAAGTTTTGAATAAAATGTGAAAGAGTTGTGAGAGGTTTGGTGGTGGTGATGTTGATTAGGGTTAGAGTTGTGCAGACGTCTCTGCACAAGTCTATATACTCACCCCAGAGGGCAGCGCACAAGATCTCGGAGTTAAACCTCTTCTTGTATTTGCGGATCTCTGGCGTGTCATTCTGTGGTCTGGTGTTGACAGGGTTGACGTTGACCACAGAGCCCTTACGAGAAGCATCCTGTCGCAGCGCCTCCTGCAGTCGAGCTTCATTACTGTAACCTGACAGAGATACGTCATCATTAGTACGACAACACATCATATGCATATAAATGTTTTAACTTCTTTATTTTGGCCTTGGGTTAGCAAAAAAAAAGAAATTAGGAGAACAAGCTTTGGAGAGAGAGAGAGAGAGAGAGAGAGAGAGAGAGAGAGAGAGAGAGAGAGAGAGAGAGAGAGAGAGAGAGAGAGAGAGAGAGAGAGAGAGAGAGAGACTGTGAGAGTGAAAACAAGGGAATGAAGAGAGAGAGAGGTTTATAATGGCTTTATTTTTACACTTTTCAATAACAATTTCTCAAAACCAACAAAAATAATGTTAAAACTAAATTAAAAATAATCTGATCTTCATGCACAGTACATCAAAACCTCATTAACACTCCATATGTTACTAAAAACCAACAAGTTGTTTGTCAACATATAATACGCAAAACCTTTAGCCTACCAATCATTATCCACCTGAACATTACCTCTGAATCTAAAGCAGAAAGATTTAAACCTTTATTCTTTCGTGTTTTCCACACTGCCAGTTTACCCCCTCCAATCATAAAGTTTAAGACACATTTTTCTCCTATCTGAAGAACTATATTTCACACCTCCAATAAATATCTTTGCTGAAAAGTCTTCATCAAATTTTCTAAACAAACTTTTAGGCATCTCAAACAAAAGTTGAAGTGTATTAAATTTTAAAAACAAATGTTCTAAATCTTCTTTTGCCCCACAAAACCGACAATCCCCATTCACTGCTGTACTCAGATGTAACACATATGTGTATATTGTTATCGCCCCATGAATAATCCTCCACTGCAGATCAGCAGTACGCTTCTCTATGGGAGGTTTATATAGGGCTCTCCACCTGTCTCTTGTGAGGATGTCTGGGCTCAACAAATCGGGCAACCTTGAAGTTTTTGTCCTTTTAATGAGTCTTGATTTATGACCTTTACAATAACTTTTTTAGAAATTTCTCTGAAAGAGATCAATTGGGGAGTAAATAAGTATTTGACACATCAGCATTTTTATCAGTAAGGGGATTTCTAAGTGGGCTTATTTACACAATTTCAACCAGATGTAGCCATCAAGCCAAATATTGATTTCATACAAAGAAATCAGAACATTTATACAAGTTCAGTCATAATAAATAAAGTGAAATGACACGGGGAATAAGTATTGAACACAATTTATTTAATACTTTGTAGAAAAGCCTTTGTTGGTGATTACAGCTTCTAGACGCCTCTTGTATGGAGAGACCAGTCGTCTGCATTGCTCAGGAGTGATTCTGGCCCATTCTTCCACACAAATTGTCTTTAAATCTGAAGGTTCCTTGGGCCTCTTTTATGAACTTTGATCTTCAGTTCTCTCCATAGATTTTCTATGGGATTTAGGTCAGGTGATTGACCGGGCCATTCAAGCAGCTTGATTTTCTTTCTTTGAAACCACTTCACTGTGTCCTTGGCCTTGTGTTTGGGATCATTGTCTTGCTGAAATGTCCACCCTCTTTTCATTTTCAGCTTTCTGGTAGATGGCAGCAGATTTTTTATGCAGAATGTCTCGGTACATTTCTCCATTCATCCTGCCTTCAATAATATGAAGTCTGCCAGTACCTATTGCTGAAAAGCAGCCCCAAACCATGATGCTTCCACCCCCAAACTTAACTTTTGGTATGGTGTTCTTGGGGTGGTGGGCAGTGCCATTTCTTCTCCAAACATGGTGTGTAGAATGACTGCCAAAAAATTCAATTTTGCTTTAATCTGATCATACTATAGTCTCCCAAAAATCCATCGGCTTCTCAAAATGCTCTTTCGCAAACTTTAACCGGGCCTCAACATGCTTTTTGTTCAGCAATGGAGTCTTGCGTGGTGAGCGTGCATGGATGCCAGGGCGGTTCAGTGCATTACTTATAGTTTTCTTTGAAACAACAGTACCTGCTGATGCAAGGTCTTCCTGAAGTTCTGCCCGAGTGGTTCTTGGCTCTTAGAGAACTCTCCGGATTATTCTTTGGACACCTCGGACAGGGATCTTACGTGGAGCACCTGATCGTGGCCGGTTTATGGTGAACTGATGCTCTTTCCATTTCCGGATAATGGCCCCCACAGTGCTCACAGGAACATTCAGCATTCTCGAAATGCGCCTATAACCATTCCCATCAAAATGCTTTTCAACGATAAGATTACGAAGATCTACAGAAAGTTCTTTGCTTTTACCCATCATGAAGTCTTTCCTGTGTGCCTCCTAGGTAATGAGAAGCCTTTATAGGCCATCAATTAGGACTAAAGCAGCTGATATCAATTAGTACTGATAGGAGGCAGGGTTTCTCTCTCAATACTGACAGATTTCAGGTGATCTCCTGGCTTTCTATGCCATTTTGCAACTTGTTACCTTCATGTGTTCAATACTTATTCCCTGTGTCATTTCACTTTATTTATTATGACTGAACTTGTATACTTAAATGTTCTGATTCCTTTGTATGAATTCAATATTTGGCTTGATGGCTACATCTGGTGGACATTTTGTGTAAATAGCCCACTTAGAAATCCCCTTACTGATAAAAATGCTGATGTGTCAAATACTTATTTTCCAAGCTGTAGCTTCTGTAAGTACATCAAAAGTAATATCACTGTTCAAAACCTTTTTTGTTAATTTCCAATCTGAGGCAGTTCTTTAAGCAAATTTTCAGCGCAATCAGTATTACAGTCTTCAGCACTATACAAATGTTTATAAAAATCTCCTTATCTCTGTAGGATTGAATGTAATGGATCTATCGGAACGACGAAGATGGCACATTGTCTTATGGTGAATACTCTTTCTCTCTACATTGAAAAAGAAAGTACTAGGAGCATCCATATCTTTAATAGAGCAGTATCTTGACCTTATCAGCGTTTACTTGCTCTTGTAAAAGCAAATTCAGTTCCTGTCTTATCTTTTTCAAACCATCACACTGTGTTGCTTCATTGTTGTAAATGATTTGCTTTTCCAATTTCTTTATGCAAGACATCCACTGTTTTCTTTAATCTAGTTGATGAGTACATTGTATAGTTTTGACAAAGCATTTTTATATTAGCTTTGCCAACATCCCACCATTGACTCCTTAAAAAAAAGAAAAAAAAGAGACATTCATCTTCTTAGTTCTTAAAAACTCTGAAATTAAAGCTACTTTATTCTTATCTCTACCCCCATTAATATTTAATGATCCTATTTTTATCACATCCACATAAATGTGTATATAGGAGATATATATGTGTATACAGAAAACAGCATAGCAGGAACAACACCACTTGTGATTTCTTAATTTTACTTTAACTTTATTCTTTCTCAATTTCCTTTTTCTGCCTTTATCTTTTTTAGTTATTTAGTACTTCATAGCTCACCGTTCTTTTCAACAATATTAATGATGCTATAAATTTCGTGACATCCGGGAAAAAATTCTCCACTTCAACAGTTTTGCCAAACGTATTATCAGGAAAGTCATTAATTTCATCCACAGAGTAAATGTTGTCGAATATCCGCGACCCAAAATCAGAAAACTCAGAAGATGTGTCATTATCTTCCATCTCTACATCACAACTCTCGTCACATTCATCGACTCCATCTTCTACCCTATCGTTCCAAACAACCTTCTCAGGGGATTCTGTCTTTTCCTCAGTCAAGTTCAAATTGATCTCATTCTGATCATTATCCACTTCAAGTTTATCAGCAGATTGGACTTTATCTGCAGCCAACGCACTCACATCTCTTTCAACACTCTGTTCAATTTTGTCATTGATGTTCACAGTTGCCTTAACATTCGTCCTATGTTTTCAACCACGTTTACAGCTTCATTAGCAAGCCGAGCCTTGTGTGGACATGCTAATCGTTTGTGCCCAATATCACCACATTCGAAACATTTCATTCTTCCCATATTCGCATAAATCATATAATGTCTTCCTTCAAAACAAACTTTAAAAGACACATCTAACTCCGGTTAATTTACGAACATAAAGACGTGTCTTCTAAACTACAATACATGCTTTAATGCTTCGTTCTTACAACCAAGAGAGACCGTGTTGATACCACTAGCTAACTTTCCATAACGTACAGCTTTTCTGTAGCTCAGTGGTGAGAGCATTGTGTTAACAACGCAAGGTTGTGGGTTCGATCCAAGAGGATTGCATATACCCAAGTATAAATGTATAGGATAAAGCAATGTAAGTCGCTTTGGATAAAAGCATCTGCCAAATGGATAAATGTAAATGTAAACGTAAAAGCGTTGATTCTCACTTGATTCTCTTCCTTTACAAAGAAATCAACTGCTTTGTTCATTCGGGACACACCTGATGGAGGGACACAGGTGACGCTGTCCGTTGTGTAAAGGACGTCTAAACTAATTACCAAAAAAAAGAAATAAGTTTAGAAAAGTCAGAAAAGCCCTTGTGTTACCGCACACTCAAACGCACCCAGCATGCACGGCGCGCGCGAGAGAGAGACAGCGTGAGAGAGACAGCGTGAGAGAGAGAGAGAGAGAGAGAGAGAGAGAGAGAGAGAGAGAGAGAGAGAGTCTTCAGAAACAAATCGCTTCTGGGAACATTGGAACACACTTAACAAACCCCACCGTGAAGATCTTCCCATTCAGAACGGAGACGTATGGATAAAGCACTTCTCAAACCTCTTTAGTAAAATAACCAAGAACCATGAACAAACTAACCTACACAACAAACTATGCACTCTGGAGTCAACAATTAAAGATTACCAAAACCCTTTAGACTATCCAATTACACTCGCTGAGCTGTGTAATATACCAAAACTTAAATCCCATGAAGCAAGTGGTATATTTTTCATAGAATATGAGACAGAGAGTGAGAGAGAGTGTGTGAGAGAGTGTGTGAGAGAGAGAGAGAGAGAGAGAGAGAGAGAGAGAGATTTTTATTTGCTCATTAAAAGAGTCTCTCACTGTGTGTCCTGTGCAAAATATACTACCTTACTCAATATTACACATGTTAAGGATGTGTAGGTAATCCTGTCCAGAAACAATTTTTGTCATGCTTGCTGGAAGTCTCTTAACATCCTGATAGCAATCAATAAGTAAGGCGAAACATTGGTATTTTTATAATATATCTTCTGTGAGAGGGTAAGGGTCAAAATAAGTTGGACCATTTACTGCCATTCGGTCCGAGGCCAATGATACGTTCTTTGTACAATTTAATTCAGCATATTTTGCATCCCACTGCACACCCTGTTCACGCAGACATCATATGCATCAGCGCGCTCACGTGAAGCGCTGAACATGTATTTTTAATTCCTGGTTCCCCTGAAGAGAAGGCACCGATCCCCACTGTTTATCATCCCTGAACGTGACACAGGCCAACAGCTTCTGGTCTGTGAGCACGCTCATGTGTTTTGGAGGAGGCTTTGGATGCTGATTCACGAGAGGGAGGGATCGTATGATTGCACAGCTAGCTGGCAAACGTTAACATTTCCCAAATGATCTACACAGCCTTTAAAGGCTTGATAACCTGTTTAAAACGCAGCCTAGCAAACAAGAATGTATTTCAATAAATCGAGCAACTGACAGGCAGTCAACAGACATGTACACTGTGTGAGAAACATTTTGGTCTGTCTGGATGTGATTTCTGACAGAACCCTGTTAACAGTACATGTTTTGAGTAAAGATGGACTTGTTTAGGGTGGCAGCGCCCTCTGGTGACGGGTTGGTGAACTGCAGGTTATAGTCCAGAAATCAATGTTTAGCAAACACAACCCTATTCTTACACCACTATAGAGATAACTTTAGGGCATCTTGATTGACAGCCACTCAAACATGAGTTCTGACAGACCAGTAAGCACCAGAGAAACTGGAAATATTTCAGGACATTGTGGCGGATGTGCAGACTCAAAAGCTGAAAGTTCAGACTTACCAGCATTATTGAGAGCGCTGCCGGTGGACGGAGAAATCTGCAGGAGTCGCGGGTCAATGAAGGGGGTGAAAGAGGAGGAAGACTTGTGCTTGGGCACGGTGGGCGTCTGTGAGAAGTCCATGAGCAGAGAATGAGAAAAACTAAATGACCATAAAGAGGTGCACTTCACTAGAAAAGTGCAGCAGAACATAAATCTGAAATGAAAATACTTATGTGTATTTTAATAAATTTAGTCAAACAGCTAGATTCAAACACATAGATGAAAAAACATGGTGAAGGACTTGATGGTGGTTGGTGATAAAAAAATGATGATAAATTAACTCGACGGTATGAGAAAGAAAAATAAGGCAAAGAATGAAGGCAAACTAAATGAGAGGAAATCAGGTTCTTGTCTGGGTTGCACTTACTGTGATGTCCGTGTTAATAAGCTCAACCTGTTGCTACTGTAATGCGCGCTCTCTCTCTGTCTGTCTGTCTGTCTGTCTGTCTGTCTGTCTGTCTGTCTGTCTGTCTGTCTGTCTGTCTGTCCGTCTCGGTGTCTGTCTGTCCGTCCGTCTCGGTGTCTGTCTGTCCGTCCGTCTCGGTGTCTGTCTGTCCGTCCGTCTCGGTGTCTGTCTGTCCGTCCGTCTCGGTGTCTGTCTGTCCGTCCGTCTCGGTGTCTGTCTGTCCGTCCGTCTCGGTGTCTGTCTGTCCGTCCGTCTCGGTGTCTGTCTGTCCGTCCGTCTCGGTGTCTGTCTGTCCGTCCGTCTCGGTGTCTGTCTGTCAGTCCGTCTCGGTGTCTGTCTGTCCGTCCGTCTCGGTGTCTGTCTGTCCGTCCGTCTCGGTGTCTGTCTGTCCGTCCGTCTCGGTGTCTGTCTGTCCGTCCGTCTCGGTGTCTGTCTGTCCGTCCGTCTCGGTGTCTGTCTGTCCGTCCGTCTCGGTGTCTGTCTGTCCGTCCGTCTCGGTGTCTGTCTGTCCGTCCGTCTCGGTGTCTGTCTGTCCGTCTCGGTGTCTGTCTGTCCGTCTCTGTGTCTGTCTGTCCGTCTCGGTCTGTCTGTCCGTCGCTATTTCTCTCTCTCTCTCTTATTTCTTCTGGACTTTTTCCACCTGCACATGATTGACAGATGAGGACGTGCCATCTGTAACTTCACAGTCGTTTTTAAATGTCTCCTACATAATAATAGTGAGAGATAAACGCTTTTTTAAATTTGACTCTAATGTTTGTACTTATTGTATATCTTTTGTTATATGTTCAATTCTTTGGCAATATTATAACACGCAATCATGCCGAAAAAGTACCTTAAAATTGAAATAAACGAAAATCCAACTATTTGAGAAGCTCTTTCCATCAGCCTGAATCAAAGAGAGTGAATGTCAAAGACACACGACATCCACATGTCATGAGATAATCTGAAGACATCATCACCTGATCTCCAGCGTTTGTTCACCATGACAACAGAGTCTAACTTCCCAATGAAGTTGTTGTGTTTGGTCTTCAAGAGGGTGGACGTGGTGTGGTCACTCGTGTTGCGTCGACCCTAACCGTGTCATGACTTAAGGGTTCCATCGATTACACTCCAAATACTTCTAATATCAGTCCAACTGGACATTTTCCTGACAGTCTATAACAGCATCAAGATGGCAGGGATATCTGAAGTGACAGCGTGTTGTTTATGAAGGAAACGTGTGTTAGTCAGGGGCAGGACAGCACCCGTTTTCATGGCAAAAGCATCAATACCACCACCATCAGAATCCATCAGGTCCAGAGACGGCACGTACCTCTGTCAGGCATGCGTGTGTGTCCGAGGGGCTGAGGGGGATCAGAGGAGGGCTGCTGGGACATGAGGAGGAGGATGGTGAGGGGTGACTCTGCTGGAGCAGGTCAGGCAGGAGGTGATTTCTTTCCTGAATCCCTACACGACCGGCTTTAGAAGCGGCTTCCCACCCTGAACCCCACATTGCCAGACACTGTTTTAGACCCCCTGAGCTCTGGAACTGAGAAAGGTACAGATGTGCGTCTTTACATCCGGTTGCTCAATATTGTCTATTGGCGAACGGCTAACAAAACCTTCATCTTTCTTTAGCGAGTCAGAAAAGCTTTCGTCCAGGCATGAACCTCAACTACGTCAAGCAATAAATCTATGAATATGGTCTTTAAGTAACGAGACACACAGCAACTGAAAACACATTCGAACTTTAAGTACATTTGGTCAATTATCATTTTCATTTACTGCAATACATAACTGGAATTCATTGCCCATTACAATTAAAAACATACATATGTATTTGACTTTTATTGCACACCTTAAAAATTGGCTAATCGACAATTACACCTGCACACATTAATATGCTAGATGTGATGTGCACACTAGATGTAAAATGATCATGTTTCTGCCACTTGACGTGTCAATTTTCTCTAGTTTATTGCTTGACCTGCTTTTATGTCTTTGCAATTTGTGCTTGCTTGTCTGTTTCAATTCTGTGCCACCTTGTTTGTTTGTCTAAGCTCTTGCTTAAGCCTTGTTTTAATTGTAATGTATTTATTGATGTATGCCAATTAACAACTGGCTGGGGACTACAGCTGGAAATTAGCCGTAGAGGCTAAAGCTGCTCTTTTCATTAAAAAGAGGTTGTCCACATTATTATAAACCAATAAACTAAACTAAACTAAACTTTGATGATGATATTCTGAAAGAAAGAATGAATCCGTGACGATGAAAAATGGAAAAAAGAATCATAAAATAATGTCATTAATGTTTAACCTTGAGTGTTTTTGTATGTGACTTACAGTCAGACAACACTTTCAGAACCACCTGTTAAATGAACATGATCCTGCATATAACACATCTATCAAATAGACAGGAATCATTGACAGCTGAAACAATGTGAAAAGAGCTTTGTCTCTGTCAAATACAGCATTCAGAAAAGGGCAGTAGCATCTGTACTAGACAAACATTGAGATGTGAGAGACGGGAGCCTTTTCAGACAGTATTTCAAGTCTGTGGCTTCTGGCTCTTTCACACATGCACACAGATCTAATATAAGGTCGAGTGTAATCACGTGCTCTTTTCAACCACTGTTTGTATTTCTATTCAAGCTCAACACACTTAATAATTAGCAGGCATGTTGAATCCAAATCCTTGAATTGTCTGGTGTACGTGCGTGTACATGTGCGTCACCTGTCGTACGACTAATGTGCTGTCTTTGCATGGTGTAGAGGAGGCGTCATCATCCTGGACAACCATCGTCTTCGCTGCCTCCGTCTCACCATTACTGAGTCTAGACGAGCTGTCAATCCCAAGAGAGATTCCACGGTTCCAAGTTGAGATTTGGTGTACACAACAGACACATGGTCACAATCACGTTTGTCTACATTTTATGTTGAGAAGCGTACCCTCCTCGCGAGTCCTCTGGACCAGACGTGGAGTCCTCGCCCACGTCCTGGTCCACCTCCTCATCATCTTCATCATCTGTGGTACCTGAGTCATCGCTGGAGGAGGAGTAATCTGTGGCCTTGTGTTGCGGCCTCACGTCCTCCACAGCTCGCAGCTCTTTAGCCAGCGCTGTTAAATCCTGTGGATCATGATGATCAAACAAAGGCGTCATGTGACAACCAGCTGCAGAAACCAGCACCAGAGAACAGGTGTTGTAAAGTCACCTGTGGGTCAGTGGGTCGATGGATGGGTTCGGAGGCGCTGCCGTTAGAGAAGGACGATTCTCGTGGTGGGACAGCAGGCGGCTGTTTCAGCACTGCAGCTGCCTGAGGAGAACCCTGAACATTTCTTCTGTGACGCTCATCTGCCTGGAAGCACAATACACAAACATATTTGAGTCCCATGATCTAGTGTTGCTCATCATACACAGATGTTCAGATTTCTTTTTTCTACCCTAAAGAATATCTGAGTGTTTAGGGCCCTTGCTGGGGTGTTCCAGCGGGGTCAGATGGGGTGTTCTGGGAGTGAATGGGGAGATTTGGGGGTAGCTGGAGCATTGCTAGGGTATTCTGGGAGTAATTGGAGAGTACGAGGGGGTGACTACCTTGTAAATGAGTCTTCTGGGGAATGGATTAAAATTGTTGTTTTTGTTCTGTTATTATCACTCATTTGGATATTAAATTGAATATTAAAAGCTATTATTCAGATGACCACTTTTGCTGCTCATTTAGGGGGAGGCACCATTGTGTACATTGTGTCAAAAAGAAGCCCCAGAGGTTGACCTTTTAGACAGTAGCATAAGGTGAAGGCCGTCACTCACCAGAAGCATTGCCTGCTCATGCAATAGCTGCTGTTGTAGGATCTCCAGGTGCCGTTGTTCCTCCTCCAGCTGCCGACGGATATATTCCTGACCAATGCACACAATAATGAAAGCAATGCATCTGAACTCAAATGCAGACGTGAAAGAACCTTAACAGGAGACCATTAACACATTGTTACACAATAAGAGCCTCTAACCTGCTCACGGTCTGCCCTCCTCTTCTCCTCCTCTGCCCTCCTCCGCTCCTCCTCTTCTTTGCGTCTCCTCTCCATCTCCTCGATGCGTCTCTTCTCCTCCTGCTCTCTCCTCCTTTGTTCTCGCTCCTGTTGTCTCCTCACCTCTCGCTCACGTCTCTGTTGCTGTAGAACAACACACTCGCCGTGTTCGTACGCATGATTATTCTAAATGCTTTTCTTAGCGTGATGCACGCTACATGTTACAAAGATGACTACAGATAACCCAGTAACACACGTCACTCACCTCCTCCAGTCGTCTGCGCTGCTCTTTCTGTTGCTCGATGCGTTTCTGACGTTCAGCCAGCAGTTGCCGCTTGTATTCCTCCTGCTCGCGCATCTGTTGCTCCTGCAGGAGTTGCTGTCGTCTCATAGCCTCTGATCGTTCTTTATTCTCCTGCTGAAGACGAATGAAGTCCCTCCGCAGAGTCGACTCACCCGGGACGTTCACTATAGAGCTGCAAGAAAAGATTCAACCCTGTCAGCGCAATCATACTGTCAGGAATCAAAGACAATAATTCAATGCACTCAAAATGACCCAAACATACAACCAACACAGAATTTGATAATCAAACCATCAAGGCAAAAATTGCGCTGTCTTTCTGTGCATGCACAGTTTTAAAGGGGCGATTTCATGAAAAACAGACTTTTTCCATGCTTAAATATTAAAATTGTGTCTCTTGTGCATTTGCCAACTCAGAAAACATGGAAAATTACAAATCATTAACTTTTTTAATCTGTCAATGTGACACGTTTGTCCATTCACTATTACAAAGCAATGTCTATGGCTTGTAAACATGCCACAGGATTGTCCTGTGTAACATAAATTTGACTTGTTGAAATAGCAATGCATTTGTCTTGAGCATCTTCACCTCAGAAAACTGTGTGTATGGTTTGCAAACAGCGACGAGGTTCTCTCTCCCGAGTGCGGTTGTGACCGGACCATCAGTGACCAGAGGGGCTCGTGAATGGCCCAGAGGAAAACCGGTGTGCTTATCGAAAACAATGTGTTTGGTGTTCAAAGACGAGACCTTGTTTATGTGTCTCTCTGTGTAGCGTGAGGTGCAGAGTTTTATAGTCAGACGAGTCTCTCAATGCAGCATGAGGTACGCATTTTTAAAGTCAGACCCCTCTCTGTGAATGCGTCTCTATGCGACACGGAGGTTATAAAGTCAGACGTGTCTCTCTGTGCATGCGCAAGCTGCACAGTTTTAAAGTCAGATGTGTCTCAAAGTTTATGTGTCTCTCTGTGTAGCGTGAGGTGCACAGTTTTAAAGTCAAACATGTCTTTTCATGCATGCGTCTCTCCGTGTAGCGCAAGGTGTGAAGTTGTCAAGTCAGACATGTCAAGATTCAAGGGAGCTTTATTGGCATGATAAAAAAATCTACATTGCCAAAGCACAAGATTAAATATAAACATGCAAAAATACAGATTAAGATAAAAGTAAGATATAATAAAAATAAAGTCTATAAGAAAATAAATATATACAGTTGTGTTCAAAATTATTCAACCCCCAATGCTGTAAATGGTTTTAGGGAATTTAGTGTACATTTGTAATTGTATTCAGAATGAAATCCTACAAGGACTTCTTAAAGAACCATATGCAACTAAAATGACATCAATTAGTTTTGTAATACAGTAGTAAATGTTTCTTTTGTGAATTCTTCATTGACATAATTATTCAACCCCTTAAAGACTACCACTCTGAAGAACAGAGGTTCAATGAAGTGTTTTCAATCAGGTATTGAAAACACCTGTGGATATCAGGGAGCAGCAATAAAGCCTAATAAGCACCAATTAGGCAGCTTTAAAATGACTGTGATACTCAGCTCCTTCTAGACATTTACTGGTGTGGTTACAAACATGGTGAGGTCAAGAGAATGGTCCAGGAAGACAAGAGAACAGGTGATTACTCTTCACAGGAAGGGCAATGGCTATAAGAAGATTGCAAAGATGTTAAACATACCAAGAGACACCATAGGAAGCATCATTCGCAAATTCAAGGCAAAGGGCACTGTTGAAACGCTGCCTGGTCGTGGCAGAAAGAAGATGCTGACTTCGACTGCTGTGCGCTAACTGAAGCGTAGAGTGGAGAAAAGTCCCCGTGTGACTGCTGAGGAACTGAGAAGATTTGTCAGATGTGGGTACTGAAGTTTCTGCTCAGAGAATACGGCGCACCTGCGTAATGAAGGCCTCCATGCCAGAACTCCCAGGCGCACCCACTTGCTGTCCCCAAAGAATAAGAAGAGTCGACTGCAGTATGCCAAAAGTCATGTGGACAAACCACAGAAGTTTTGGGATAGTGTTCTGTGGACTGATGAAACAAAATTAGAACTGTTTGGGCCCATGGATCAACGTTATGTTTGGAGGAGGAAGAACAAGGCCTATGAAGAAAAGAACACCTTGCCTACTGTGAAGCATGGCGGGGGGTCAATCATGCTTTAGGGCTGTTTTGCTTCTGCAGGTACTGGGAAGCTTCAGCGTGTGCAAGGTACCATGAATTCTCTTCAGTACCAGGAGATATTGGATGACAATGTGATGCAGTCCGTCACAAACCTGAGGCTTGGAAGACGTTGGACCTTTCAACAGGACAATGATCCCAAGCATACCTCCAAGTCCACTAGAGCATGGTTGCAGATTAAAGGCTGGAACATTTTGAAGTGGCCATCGCAGTCACCAGACTTAAATCCGATTGAGAACCTCTGGTGGGACTTAAAGAAAGCAGTTGCAGTGCGCAAGCCTAAGAATGTGACTGAACTGGAGGCTTTTAACCATGATGAATGGGCGAAGATACCCGTAGATCGCTGCAAGACACTTGTGTCAAGCTATGCTTCACGTTTAAAAGCTGTTATAACTGTAAAAGGATGTTGTACTAAGTACTAAGATTGAATGTCACTTGGGGGTTGAATAAAACTGATAATGATGTGAGCTCAGAAAAGACATTTGTGGTTATTTCATTATAAATGTTATATTATATTTGTCTGACCTACACGTGCCTCTTTGATTTAATTGTAAGCAGGATGACTGAATGATCATAATCAATGTCAAACCGATCAAAACAATCAATTTCAGTGGGGGTTGAATAATTTTGAACACAACTGTACATAAATCTCAATATAAACAGAAAGAGTTTAAATTAAAGTTATCAATGAGGGTGATAGTGTCAGTTTGTGTGTGTTGTCCTGTCAGTGTTGTGTTGTGTTGTGCTGCTTGTTCTTTGGTCGTGGCAGGACTTGACATATCTTGCAGCAGGTTTGAGCTTCTTGAGTTTTCTCCCAGTATGTATGAGATCTTGTCCTTTTGTGGAAACTGGTGGAAGTCTTCAACTGGTGGGCATGTCTCTGTGCATGCATCTCTCCATGCAGCGTGATGTACCCATTTTAAAGTCAGACATGTCTCTCTGTGTATGCGTCTCTCCATGCAGCATGAGGTGCGCCATTTTAAAGTCAGACGTGTTTCTTAGTGCTTGCGTCTCTCCATGTAGCGCGAGGTGAGCGGTTTTAAAGTCAGACGTGTCTCTAAATTTGCGTGTCTCTCTGTGTAGCGTGAGGTTAACAGTTAGACATGTCTTTTAGTGCATGCGTCTCTGTGCTGTGCGAGATGCAGAGTTTAAAGTCAGATGTGTCTCTCTGTGCAGCAGGAGGTGCGCAATTTTTAATTCAGACATGTATTGCCTGCATCTCTTCAAGCCGTGGAGTTGTAAAGTTTAAAGGGAAGACCTGTTTTAAATAACAATATTAAAGATTATTTTAGTGAAAGCCAATATGTGATGTTTGCACTTCGGCTAAATACCCTGATTTGGGGGTTTATTTAGTTCATAGGTGGGAAGTAAAAAATTAAAATTTACTTGAGTACAGTACTTTAAGATACAGTTTGTAACTTTTTTCTGTAAAACATCCAAAAACCACTAGGCCAGTGTTATATATTTATTTTATTTAAGTACTTGCAATATTTCAAATGATTCAAACGATTTGTTTAACAAGAAAAAATTATCATTTAAACCAGTGAGACAAGGCTGTGTCTGGCAGTCAACTGTTAATGATGTCATATTACCAAAGACACTAGATGGTAAGGCTGCAACCTTTAGTAAAAAATGTTTTTTTGTAGAATGCAGGAAAGCAGACTAGAGGCTTTTATATGATTGGCTGAGATGCCTCACATGATTTGTGTAAGCCGTAACTATTTCTCCAGAACTTGCATCTCCCTAATAACACAGTCTCTGTTGTTTCCGCTTTTACTACCGTAGAAACCATGACAACACAGCCTCATGGACAAATGTGAAAGTATTAGTTTCTAACGTCTGTTAAGCGGGCTTTGCTTCAGTAATAATGGTCTGTGGGAAAACACGGTGCTCTGTGTGTACTGTAGATAAATGGATTAAACAAATCTTTGAGGCAAATTGATTTTTTGTATTCGAATTACTTAAATTTCTTGAGGAATGGTTCCAGCCCTAGTCAGTAATTCAGTTATTTTGGTGAAAATGTGAATAAGTGACTTGCATGCTGATTTAAGGTGCGCTCCTACAAATTTCAGTCATGGTTTACAGTGCTCCTTGTAAAAAAGGTCGTCTGGAGAACCGAAAACTACTGTGTGCTTTGAGTTCTACATCTAAAGCTTATATAGTGGGTGGGTTTAATCCCGTAGTAATTCACTGCTTTTATATAACCCATTATGACTCATGACATACAGAAAATGCACAATAAATCACTGCTTTCCTCAACAACTGCAACAATTCCTCTGCCAAAGAATACAGTTGGCACTGAACTTACTGCACGTTAAGAATAACTGCCAAACAACAGAAATTTGTTATCAGACATCACAGTCACACCTTCTCATTCTTCATAAACACACACAGGTTGTTGATTTAATACCTGGGCTCGCCCTCCTGCTCCTGAGCCTCCTCCTCTTCTTCCTCACTGCCGCTGTATTCATATTCAGTCTCGTCTGCAGTGTCAACACAAACACATCACGTACACAAGCACACACAGTCGCTATGGGAACGTAAAGCCCGACTTGAATCTGGATGGTACCTTTTTCGCCTCTTTTCTTGCGGCAGCGGTCCAGGTGGTCCTTCAGCTGGATTCGCACTTGTCTTTCGTTGGGTTGGTCTCTGATGAACGGATGTTTGAGGAGTTGGTCGGTGGGCGGCCGTTGCGTGTAGTTCTTCACCAGACAACCCTCGATGAAACTGAAGAACTTCTTTGACCTGCGACAGAAGAGCATCATGGTAGAGGAAGTTAAGAGAAGGATATTTCACAGTGCAGGACCATTGAACAGATAAAGATACTGACCATTTCTTTGATTTCAGTCTGGGGGGAGGATTTCTGGGAATAAGGAAGAGTGCTCGCATTGGATGCATGTCACACAAGGCTGCAAAACACACAATTCAACCCATTTCATAAAGAACATACTTTCATGTTAGTGTTGTCAAAAGTCCCAGTACTTCCCAAGTTGGTCCCTAAAAAAAGAAACTTGGCTGTTCCCCGATTTTCTTAAGCTCAACCCAGAAGCCATGTGGTGTCTGAGAGGTGGTCAGTTGGGAACTTTTAATGCACGCGAGTGACCATGTAGAGACAGAAATGACATGACACAGTGCAAATAAAACAAATGACAATACTTTTTTGTTTGCTTAAAAGAACAAGGTATCGACATGTTCTATAGGAAATGTGACCTTAAATGACTTCTCTTATGATCTGGCTCTATATAGAAAATAACTTTTACTTGACTTTCAAAGGCTGGGGTACCATTGGAGGGACAGGGGGTCGCTCCTAAGGTAATGGTAGGGGAAACACTGTTACAACTATTATTTTTAAGCACATGGGTTTGGGATACATTGATGTATGACTAGAAATGTGTATGTGGTTATATAATATCATGTCTGTTCAGTCTGTTTTATTTTACACCAGCAGTCTCAGGAGGATGATTATTAGCGAGCACACACACACAAACACTCACACACAAACATTTATAAAAAATAAATTATTAATTATTATAATTATTTCAGATTTATTTTTAATTAAATATATATATATATATATATTATTGTTTTGTCATTATTGTGTATGGAGTGCATATTCATGTAAAAGCTCATTTAAATCAGTTTAACATATGGCAGCAAGTCAACACAACAAAATGTGAATAAAATGTATAGAAGAACTGTATATATATACACACACACCCTATTGCATTATTGTCAAGGTAATTGTTTTTTCTCTTTTGTTTTTATGTAATAATGATTGCTATATCTATATCTATTGTCTGTACAGCTGCTCAGAAACAAAGCACATAGTAAAAAGCACGGTGGAAATGACCTGAAATTGAATAATGTAAAGTACTCACGAGGAGCTCCCTCAGCCATCTCTATAGCCGTGATACCACAGGACCACAAATCACTCTGCAGAGAAACAGAACGTCATTAGAACACCTGGACGGGACCTGTAGTTAATGAGTCATGTGTTAATACTGAAGACTGAAGGGTATATACAGAGCCTGATGGCTGGATAATGAACTGAAACACGGCATCTCATTGGTTCTGTCATGTCCGTCCGTAGTCTACAGTGTGACAGGCACTATTGGGGCGGTTTCCTGGACAGAGATTTCATCAAACCAGGACTGGGCGTTTGTAAGGCATGTTTGTAAAAACAACTTAAATCTCCTGATGTAACAAAGAACATTACTGGTGTACATTCTGAGACAACACGATGGCACTGATGCATTTTAACATATGTCAGTGCAAGCTGTTTTTTTCGGTTTAGACAGCTCTAACATTTATTTTAGTCTGGGACTAGCTTTATGCCCTGTCAGGAAAACCGCCCCTAAGGCCAGGCCACATCAAACAGAGCTAGCGATAAATTAACCTGACCGTGACGTCTCCTCGCTTTGCACTTGAGTACACCGCACAGACTACAGTCAACAATCACCTAGCGATTAGCCTCTGAGGACATAACTTTTCCATAACAGCAGGTGGCACTCTCCATTTAAATAGGATATCTGGAAAAGTTAGAACTGTGAATGTTCAGGCAAGCAGCGTTCGCCCATTGTTAACGAGCCGCGCTCATTGCAGAGAGATATGTGTTGTTGTTTTACAGTCATCAGCCATATCACCCTGTACCCCAAGAGTGGTTGCTCACTGAAGCTAAGCAGGGTTGAGTCTCGTCAGAACTTGGTTGGGAGACCTGCTGGGAAAGCTAGTTTGCTGCTGGAAGAGGTGTTTTGAGGCCAGCAGGGGGCGCTCATCCTGTGGTGTGTGGGTCCTTATGCCTGAGTGTAGTGTTGGGGACACTATACTGTAAAAGAGCGCCGTCCTTCGGAGAAGACGTTAAACCGAGGTCCTGACTCTCTGTGGTCATTAAAGATCCCATGGCACTTCTGGTAAAGAGTAGGTGTGTAACCCCGATGTCCTGGCCAGATTCCCTCCAATGGCCCTTTTCAAACATTGCCTCCTAATAATCCCACCCTCTCAATTGGCTCGATCTCTCTCTCCTCTCTGCCTATAGCTGGTGTGTGCTGAGCACTGTGGATGCTGCACACTGGTGGTGGGTGAGGAGAGACCCCCTCATACTATTGTAAAGTAGGGCTGCAACTAACGATTATTTTAATAATCGATTAATCTATAAATTATTTTTTCGATTAATCGATGAATCGGATAAAAACATAAACCAAGAAAAGCATTCATTTCCAACCCTTTATTCAAAATCAGAACTAAAATCTTTAGAAACTGCACAAACATGTTGCTCCTTGAACTATCCTGAGCTGTTATAATAATAATAAAATAAAAATGGACTAACACAAAAAACATACACATGTATGCTTTACATCTGCCAAATATTTAGACTTTTTTTAAAATAAAAGTGCCACCTGAGCTGCTAGAACAATAAATAATTTATAAAAAATAAAGAACAATACAAATCAGAAAATTTGACAGGATTTGTTTGAGTGTCAGAACTTGTTATCTACACTACACTGCAGACGCACACACTCGCAGATGCACACACTCTCTCTCTCAAGTTCACTTGAAGCTTATTCATTAAATTATTACCATCATTGTAGTAAGTGCAAGCTTCATTTATACACCACATTTAAACAAAGCTTAAGATGACCGAGTGCTATAAAAGAACTTTAAAATTAAATTAAAAAGTACAACACACACAAATATATTTGTCAATAATAACCTATATGGGACAAAGCACAGAATATACACTGCAAAAATTGCTTTTCTAACTTAGTAGTTTTGTCCTGTTGTCAGTCCAAATATCAAAAAATCTTAAATCAAGAAACATTTACTAGATACATGAAATAGCATAAGAAATGATGTCTTGTTTTCTGAAAAAACACCTCAAAATGAAGTGATTGTTTGCTTAAAACAAGCAATAGTATCTGCCAATTGGGTACGAAAAATTATCTTAATGAGATATAATTTCAAACAGAAGTTTTAAGCATCAATTAATTTTCTGATGCCATTTTTCTTTTCTAGTAATCTTGATTTTTTTTAGATACTTGGACTGGAAACGAGAAATAAATTACAAAGTAAGAAAAGCTGTTTTTGCGGTGTAGCTATACATGACAACAGATTGATAAATGAAAGGTTCAAAAAAGGCGAGTGAATAAAAACGTGTCTTAAGTCTTGCAATGCAAAGTGCAAAGTAACTATACCCCCCCTGCTTTACTTCTGTTATTAACGAGCTAACGCTAACTTGTCATGCTTGTCAAGCTGGATAACGAGTAAACACCAGCACCAGGAACATTACGCTCCTCACTTCAAAACGGAACAAAAGTAGGATTCTGTTGTGACTTAACCTGCTGTTGAACTCCCTTCCTCCTCATCAAAGACTACCACATGTTTGCGTTTCAGGTGCTGGATCATTGCCGTGGTGCTCCCGACATGTCGCTTTAGCATATTTAGCAGTTAACACACTTTTTCTGTTTATTTAGTGTGAAATGCTCCCACACATTGGATGACTTAGATCGCGCGGATTTCTCTGCCTCCGCCATGTATCTTTCCTCCGCTATTTTATTTTTGCTCCGCCCTGTGTATGAGGCGCCAAACTCTGCTAGCATCAGTGCGCGAGAGAGACCGAGTGTGTTCACTCCGCTCCGCGCTCAAATAGTTTTTTTTATAATCAAACGTCTTCGTGTCGCGCGACACAACGAATCGATAATGAAATTCGTTGACAACTCTTTTAGTAATCGATTTTTATCGATTAAATCGATTCGTTGTTGCAGCCCTATTGTAAAGCGCTTTGGGTGTACAGCTATACGCTTTATAAATGCCTCATTCAGTCATGGCAACTCAATTTCAAAGACATTTGTCTTTTTCTTGTCAAAAAGAGGAGAACCCGCACTAAACGGGTGAGGTCGTGGATAATGCTGCGTTTGGATTCATCAGTTCATCAGATCCGAGTTCTCTTTCTCTCCGATGCGTTCCATAGCCAATTAAACATGGAGAATCGGCCAAAAAAACACAACACGCCAACAAAACTAAAGCCAACCGACACTTAGAAACCACCTGCAGCCGATCGTCGGCTCGGTGTGTCAATGCCTAAACTAATAGAAACAGAGAACAATTCTCAAATATGTAGTCAGAATGTTATATTCAAATTGCTATTTAAACAAGCATGTGCACCATAAGATGAACGTTTGCGATAGTTACTGTAAAAATGATGTCTGCATGATGTAACTGATGTCTGAAATGATGAGAAATACATGAGAAGAAGAAATACCTGTCTGCTGCTGAGAGCGTCATCTTTCAAACCTACTGAAGTGTATCAGTTCAAAAGTGCACCTGTCTCGCCAACATCGGCTCAATGTTGATGCCTCTTGCTTTGGCTCCCTAACCCTTCATATTCAGCAAGACTACAGAGACGACTTCATGAATGAACTCTACAGGATAAATCAGCTCTTTATTTCTGTCCCCACAGGGGACCTCCTGATGACCTCATCATGTCGTCTCCTGTTGATTAGTGTGCGGGTGTTTGTATTCCATCAAGTTCAAGTTCAAGTTCATTTTATTTGTATAGCACATTTACAACAGCCACCAGGCTGACCAAAGTGCTTTACAGGAGAAAACATTTATTCTACATATACGAAAAACAGACCATGCACAAATTTAACACAACCCCATTGGCTATATCACTGTAGTCAACAGTTTAAAACAACCTGATTATAAATTTTAAATGGCCAAATCACAGTAGTCAATACACTAAGGAAAATAAATACGTTTTTAGCGGAGACTTAAAAACAGACAGAGAAGGGGCCGTTCTAATCTCTAGAGGAAGGGCATTCCAAAGTCGAGGCCCTGCCACTGCAAATGCTCGTTCACCTCGACACTTAAGCCTAACGCAAGGGACTACGAACAATGCCTGGTCACAGGATTGTAAGCTTCTGGATGGGCTGTATAGATGAAGAAGTTCAGAGAGGTAGACAGTGGCTATGTTGTGTAGGGATTTATATACATAGAGGAGAATTTTAAAGTCTACTCTCTGACAAACTGGCAAACAGTGTAGGGATTTAAGAACTGGAGTGATGTGTTCATGTTTACGACACTTTAAAAGAAGTCTGGCCGCAACTTATTTAACAAGCTGAAGACGAGCAATTTGACGTTTAGATATACCGCAGTATAAAGAATTGCAGTAATCTAAACGAGACGTAACAAAAGCGTGGACAGACATTTCAGAGTTTTAAGTGTGAGAAAATATTTGATTTTGGACAGTAAGCGGAGCTGATAGAAACTGGACCCAATAACAGAAGAGATATGTTTATCAAATTTGCTATTGAAAGTGCCCATTAGGATTGAAGATCTTTCAAAGGCCTCTGAAGTCTGCAGGACATATTTGGAGTTTCTGCACGAGAGCGCCCTCTAGATTTCAGATGCAGAAACATTTAACAGGTCTTTACTGACAAGCTCTGCATAATAAATTGCAGCCAACCGTCAAAATGTATAAGATTGATTTTTTATACCCAACTCATCTGACTAGTGTCTCTCAGGTGTGCTTTAAAACTAAATATCTTTCTCACAGCTGGTGTTTTGTGTTTGTACCCTGTAGTCGTAGGTAGCGTCTGGGTTTTCGTCACAGGCGATGACCTCTGGAGCCATCCAATACGGTGTTCCAATGAAAGTGTTCCTTCGCCCAACGGTTCGGTCGAGCTGAGCGCTAACACCAAAGTCAACTGAAGAAGTGAACCAGAGAGCTCAGTTATCACCAGCTACTTTACTCACCTATTGCACATTATGATTTGTTCAAAACCAGAGATAGACACAACAACCATTTAAACCAAATGCTATTTAAGAATGACATTTAACATAATTTCTCACTTTGTAGAAAAACATGACATACTGAAGTATCCACAGTAGGGGAGATAGAAAATGTGATTCTCCGATGAATCCAGTCGTGGACACGGACGATTCAAAAGTAAAAAATAGATCTTTTGGAACGTTAATATAATAATAACCTGATGTTATCAGAACACACCGGCGGAAGACAAGCGTGGGAGAGGTGAGACTGTGGTGTACCACACAGTGAGTTTATAAAGGTGTTATATGAATGAAACGTGCCCATAAACGGCTGTTTAGAAAGTACTCTCGCTTGAAATGAGCTGAGGCTTGGGCCAGGGAACAGTTTTCCTTACATTACAACTAAACACCATGAACAAAACACACGTGAGGGTGGTGTTTCTCTGCTCGTTCTCTGTGCAGCGAGCGGAAGGTGAAGTAGCTGATCTGCCAATAAATAAGCTCTAATAGCCCTGTCAATGACAGCTCAGGCATAATAACATGAACATACAGAAGTGGGTACACCCCTCACATTTTAGTCAATATTTGATTATATCTTTTCAACACTGAAAACATGACACTTTGCTACAAAGTACTGAGTGTACCAGCTCTGTGATGTCATCATGAAGGAGTGGAAGAGGACTCTAGTGGTGACCTGTGAAGCTCCGGTGAACTCCATGCCCAAGAGGGTTCAGGCAGGGCTGGAACATAATGGTGGCCACACAAAATATTGACACTTTGGGCCCAATTTTCACTTAGGGCTGCAGTCACTTTTGTTGCCAGTTGTTTAGACATTAATGGCTGTGTGTTGAGTTTTTTTGAGGGGACGGCACATTTACACTGTTATACAAGCTGTACATAATTGTAGCAAAGTGTCATTTCTTCAGTGTTGAAAAGATACACATAAACAGATATAATCAAATATTTACAAAAATGTAAGGGGTGTAACCACTTCTGTGAGATACTGTACTTCGGTCAATGTGCACATCGTTTCTTATGAGTCACGAATTTCGAATATTCGATTAGTTTATCTAATAATAGAATTTTGAATAGTGTGTGCGATCTTAAAAAAAATCGCCTTGTTTTCACGCGTAACGTGTTCATGTAACCAAAGGGTGGCACTGCCAATAACGACGCCCCTTAAACCTAAAGGCTGTCAGTCAAGAGACAATAGAGGAAAACATTTTCTCACAACAATTGCAAAGTTACGCACACTGTAGACCCGCGTGGCATAACGGATAAGATAAATTGAGACTGTGTCAAACATGAGTTCTGTGTGGGGGTCCTTTAATAAAATGAATGAGAATAAAGTGCAGTGCAAACTCTGCAATGCAAAGCTGACTTATCATGGATCAACAACTACGATGCACAATCATTTTAGGGCGAAGCACCAAGCAGATCCATCCACAGGTCAGCAATCAGTTGCTAGTTTTATGGTCAGACCAACCAATTTGGATACCAGATGGGCGGAGCAAATAATGGCTTTAATTACTAAGATGATCGCTAAGGATATGCTTCCGATCGGCTTTGTCGAAGGAGTGGGCTTTAACAATCTTATGGAGTTTGTACAGCCCGAGTTTACTGTTCGTCTAGAAAAACGATCACTGACAGACACTGGAGAAACTATTTCATGACGATAGAAATGGAAGCATTTTGAGCTGTTTATTATGAAATCTTTCCGGATTATTAATAAATGCCGTCGTTCGGTTAATATGTTTTAACACGTTTTAAGTCTGGTCTAAAATCTTTATGGCTTTATTATATTTTCCTTGATCAATCACACAATTAGTTAGTATAAATGTGCATGCTCATATTTTACAAGGAAATGTTCTAGCATTACGAGCGATTGACGCTGATCGACATACTGTTAATAAGTGCCGTCATTCGGTTGTTAATATATTAATGTTTCAGAGCGTTATCTTCATGTATATCTTGACGTAAGATTGCCTATTCCATAATAAATAAAGCAGTGTGCCGTCATACGGATTTAAAGCGTAAATGGTCTCACTCTCTCTCCGTTTATGTTTATGTATTACTGTAAATGTGTGCATGTGGGGGAGGGGAGCGAATTTTGACTAATTTTCCAATAGTTCTCATCGATCTTCGAATATTATTTTTGCTTGAAATGCTCATCCCTAGCTGGGTGCACTGCATTACACCAGGGACACCTAAACTGGGTCCTGGAGGCCCGATGTCCTGCAGAGTTTAGCTCTAGTCTGCCTCGACACACCTATCTGCCTAGTAGGATGTTGATTTTCTGGTTTGGGCGTGTTTAATTATTGGGCAGTTGGTCACATTAAAATACAGACAAATGTGACAATTCAGACCCATTGTGTAAAAGGCATTTATTACCTAATTTTACTTCTGCGTTTTCAGTCAGCAGAACATTTTGGCCTTTTATATCTCTGTGGATGACGTGATGAGCGTGCAAGTGGGCCAGACCCTGACAGGAAAACACACAGACACAAACACACAGAGCCAAATCAGTCCTTCACTGTTAGAGGTGATGAATATTGAACATTTGTGTATATTTGCCTTCACGTGTGTGTGTGTGTTACCCTGAGGATTTCTCGAGAGATGTAAGCGATCCAGTCTTCCTTCAGGGTATTTCCTTTAGTGTTTTTCACCAGGTCTGTTATTGAACCAGCGCCACAAAACTCCATCACCAACTAGATGAACACAACAACAGATTTAACTCTTCTATGCAGATTCACTTTAAATTACCGCATTACATTCATGAGTTGTTTAATCGTGTGTGTGTGTGTGTGCATGACTCACCCACAGCTGGTCATCGTGTCCCGGCGGGCTCTTCTTTATAAAGGCTCCATAATATGTGGCGATGTTCCTGTGATGTGAGTATTTCTTCAGCATGTTAATCTCTAGTTTAATCTCCTCTTCTTCATCCTAGACGCGTGCACACACACACACACACACAGATTATTCCTCAGAAATCAAACACAATGTCTGTGTTGTGTTCAGTGTCCTCCACACAGACTCATTTAACCGTTAGAGGTGTCTTGAGTGAAAACAGTTTACACTGACAGATCTTCACATATATCAGTGTGATTGTTTTGTCGCTACAATGTTTTTTGTATAGACTGTTTATAAATGACTTGTCCTAATATAACTTCAAGGCCTAGTTCTGGTTTAAGATAATCCCTGTCAAGGAAACCCCACAGAGTTCAGGCTCGTATGGGAACAAAGTCAACTGTGACTGTTACTACACAGCATTTTGGATTACACAGATAGTTTTGTTTACAATTCACAATAAAAACAAACTTTAGTTGAACATTACAGGGTCAATTTCACATAAATCAATTTATATTTATATGACTGGTTACTCAGAACCCTGCTAATTATGTACTGCCTAAATATTAACTAGTCAATGTTGACTAGTCAAATGACGGGAGCACATCCTTACACATCAGTTGTATCATTTTAAGGTTTAATGTTAAAGTGATGTACTGATCCCTGTATAGTTTTTACATCATTAGTTGAGTTTTCTATCCAAAGTGACTTAAGCAATACAATTTTTTATCAGTATGTACTGTAAGAACTTACTTTATATATCCAAATAAATATATATCAAATCAAACTGAATTTTGCAAACTAATTGAAAGCTAAGAAATCCAACTGTGAAGTGTTTCAATGCCCTGCCTTATTTTAAACACAGCGGCAGCGGTTTGACTATTGAGGGAGAGAGCAGAAATAATCTCCTTGTTTTATTGAAGAGAACTATTTAAACTCAATATTTTAATGAATTGCAAAAACTGAAATCTATCGAAGCCTACGGATTAATGAGTGAAATAATCAACGATTAGTGTAATAAAGGTTCTAATAATCATTAGATAATTTGATTATCAAAGTAATCGTTTGTTGCAGCTCTATCTACTTTTCATACATTTTCAGTTGTACTAACCTACGCTTTTAAACTTCAATGAATGATTATATTATAACATCAACAATAGATGACAACACGACATTAAAGGGATTCTCCACAGTAGAATGTCTTGAATCACAGTGAAGTCAAATGGTAACCCCTGGTCCTCCGTTCTGTTTTGAGTGGGTTTCCATTAGACGTGCACTGCTGCATCTCTTTCTGTTGTTTTTTGTCAAATGTGTTCAGGGCTCCAGATTGCGACAGAGTGGTTGCATTTTGTGATCAGTTTCTGAGAAAGTGCAAGCATTTTTTACAAGTACTGGCGCATGTGCAAGCTGCATACATGGATTTTTTACGGTTATTTCTTGGTAAAAAACAAGTGTAGGCCTGTGTGTGAGAGGGTGATTAGTCAACAGGGCGACTGATGTTTCTCGCTGTCGTCAGGTCTGGCACAGCTCAGTGTAAAATGGCAAAGCCAACCATTGACTCTTTTTCTCCAGCATTTCAGCTAGATTCATTTTGCCGTACTACGGCTACAGCTTCTAAGTGACGCAGTGTTTGCCATTCATCATTTGTCTGGCCAATGTTGCTAAATTAGCAGCTCTTTCACCAGATTTAGCAAATTTTCTGACTAATTTAGCAACTTTTTTTCAGAACATAACAACTAGCCTAGCATCTTTTGAATTTAAACCTACGCTTTCATTCAGTGGGAAACTGGTCAATACTTCACCGCAAGCACGAGGTCTCGCTTTCCCATCTCAGGGATTGTCAGTCTACATAGTGAGCGTCAGGGAGAAGCAGCACTTTCAGTTCGGCCGACACGTGAATAAAAGAGTACAAAACCTGTTATCAACTGTTGGTATATATAAACATGAACAGTTAAATAAGCACATGGTGATCCGGACAGATGCTGTGCACTGTACAAAAAAATTAGAAAGAATGATGCTTTGTGCACCCAATTGAGTTTAATATATATATATATATCTGTATAATCGCTCTTAAAGGGGCAGCAGCATAAAAAAGATCTGTGGTCATATGTTCATCAAACAACACCGGACGGGCCCAAAACACTCACTCATATTAAAGGAATTGTGTTTTCCTTATAGGAGTTTTTAAGATAAAGTAGCATACAATAATTTTGTTGTTAAAGATGTGCTTTAAATGCACTTAACACTTTGTGACCCCACACTTCTGGCACCACCCAATTTAGGGATAAGAGTGTAGAGACCTGGGCATCTTTCCAACGTGATTACATACTACAGGAAGTCATGAACGCACAGCACGGTTGGGTGCAATCCGTGTATTTGTGGTTAAAATGTATAAAAAGTAGAATTTTTATTGGGAAAAAACTTCTACTCACTTCAGTCACATCCATGACTTTAATGGCCGCTAGCTGTCCGGTTTTCACATGTCGACCCTGAAACAGAGAAAACATCAGCAGAGATGAAACCAGGGCTTTTCCTGCATTGAGAATTTCGAAAGCGACTGTCAACAAATTGATGTCAGTCAGGTGTCATCACGGAAAACACCAATGACTGGATGGACTAACAACTCTGTGGATTAGTCTTTTAGAACTGCAGTTACAGCATTATGTCACTATGGTGGCGCTGTTTGGTTAACTTCACCGTGAGGCGCTGGCAAAACTTTCAGAATGAGGCTGTGCAATTTTCCCTAAATGTATTCCAAAGAGCTATTACCTCAGCTTTATGGTGTGGTTGTGCAGGTAAATATTGTTAATCAGTAATCGATAGTAGTTGTCAGCGGATGGCATACCAGCATCTGGTATGTTTAGCGCCACCTGCAGAAAGGGAGTGTTGAGGCTGTGCAGTATGGCTAATATTATTATAATTGATGTTCAAATTTATGAAAATATCGAGCGAGTCACTTCACGAAACATCAACATACAACGGCGGACCCCATAGACTCCCATTATAAGAAGCAGAGAGGGCTGCGGATTCACCAAACAATCTTCTTTATGGTTCTACTCAAGAGAAATGTCACCTACATCTCGGAGGTAACTCAAACCCCCCTACTCCGTTAAATTAATGAAATACACATTCACATCAATAGAATAATTATGCTAAAAATCACTTTTTCTTTTAGAAACCAAACATTACTGTAAAACTAAAAATATTGGAAATATGCAACAGTGAAATCATGAACAACTTGAAACAGGTTTAAAAGATTTCAAAATTAAACTTGAAAAATGGCGCCATCCTCTGGACAAGAGGCGAAATACAGATAATATTCTCTGAGGCACATGGATTAAGAATCCTTGTTTCTTTAATTTAAGATTGGTTAAAATCGAAGAATCTATATTTCTTTACCCAGCCCTAACAATAATTTAAATATTATCTGCAATAAAACAAAAGCAAACTGTAATTATAATTACTGATAAGGCTGCAAGTTAACGTTTTTTGCACAAAGCACTGGTGCTAGAGGTTTAAAGTTTGGTATCACAGGCAGAGATGTGCAAGTGTAGTTCATTGAACAGGCAGATAACTGACCAAAGAAATTCATGTTACATACAGATGGATAAATAAGGGCCATTTCATTTTTACCTTAATTTGTTTTTCATATTTTAAGTTCTGTGTATTCCTTTTTTACTGCGCAATAGTGGTGTATTTGTCCACATAAAGTAATGATGTATGCTACTGTATTTACTACATTTACGCATTTGGCAGATGCTTTTATCCAAAGCGACTTACATTGCTTTATCCTATACATTTGACATAGGTATTTGTAATCCCCTGGGTCAAAATGTCAACGCCCTAAGTACCACACTTTTTTTTCTGAAGTTTGAGCTTGATAGACCAAATGATGTTTTTTCTTTGGGTGTTTAAGCTCCAGTACCATAATAATTCAAAAGGGGCAACCTTTGATTTAGATTGACATTGGACACAACAACACACATTGAGAATCTTCTTTTTCAATTTTTTTATTCTTCACATGAAGAGACAACAAAAATTTTGACAGGACCATCAAATATTAAAGTAAATGTAAGTGCTCTGCTGGCGGAACAATGTCATTTAGCAGGACATACATTTTTTGAAGCAGACTCTTGTCATTTATAAACAGATCAGACGGATTCTACACATTTTATTTTATAAAAAAGTGATGAAATATGTGGAAGGAATACCTCGAGGATCTCCTCAATCCCACTGTCACGTCTTCCATTGAGGAAGCAGAGGCTGAGGGCTCGGAGGCGGATTCGTCCATCACCCGGGCTGAGGTCGCCGAGGTAATCAAGAAACTCCTCGGTGGCAGGGCTCCGGGGGTGGATGAGATCCGCCCTGAGTACCTCAAGTCTCTGGATGTTGTGGGGCTGTCTTGGCTGACACGCCACTCTGCAGCACCGCGTGGCGGACGGAGGCTGAGCCTTTGGACTGGCAGACCGGGGTTGTGGTCCCTCTTTTTAAGAAGGGGAACCGGAGGGTGTGCTCCAACTATCGGGATCACACTTCTCAGCCTCCCCGGGAAAGTCTATGCCAGGATACTGGAGAGGAGAATCCGGCCGATGGTAGAACCTCGGATTCAGGAGGAACAGTGTGGTTTTCGTCCCGGTCGTGGAACACTGGACCAGCTCTATACCCTCTCAAGCGTGCTGGAGGGTGCATGGGAGTTTGCCCAACCAATCCACATGTGTTTTGTGGATTTGGAGACCGCATTCAACTGTGTCCCTCGCGGCATCTTATGGAGGGTGCTATGGGAGTATGGGATTCGGGACCCTTTGCTAAGGGCTATGTCCCTGTACGACCGGAGCAGGAGCTTGGTTCGCATTGCCGGCAGTGAGTCAGACTTGTTCCCGGTGCATGTTGGACTCCGGCAGGGCTTCCCTTTGTCACCGGTTCTGTTCATAATTTCTATGGACAGAATTTCTAGGCGCAGCCCGGGGCAGGAGGGCGTCGGGTTTGGGGACCACACGATTTCATCTCTGCTCTTTGCGGATGATGTTGTCGTGCTCGCCCCATCAGACCAGGACCTCCAGCATGCACTGGGACGGTTTGCAGCAGAGTGTGAAGCGGCTGGGATGAGAATCAGCATCTCCAAATCTGAGGCCATGGTTCTCAGTCGGAAAAGGGTGGCTTGCCCACTTCAGGTGGGTGGAGAGTCCCTGCCTCAAGTGGAGGAGTTCAAGTATCTGGGGGTCTTGTTCACGAGTGAAGGAAGGATTGAACGGGAGATTGACAGACGGATCGGTGCAACTTCTGCAGTAATGCAGTCGCTGTACCGGTCTGTCGTGGTGAAGAAGGAGCTGAGCCCCAAGGCGAAGCTCTTGATTTACCGGTCAATCTACGTTCCTACTCTCACCTATGGTCATGAGCTGTGGATCCCGGATACAGGCGGCCAAAATGAGCTTTCTCCACAGGGTGGCTGGGCGATCCCTTAGAGATAGGATGAGAAGCTCGGTCCCTCGGGAGGAGCTCAGAGTAGATCCGCTGCTCCTCCACATCGAGAGGGGTCAGCTGAGGTGGCTCGGGCATCTTTATCGAATGCCCCCTGGACGTCTTCCCGGGAAGGTGTTCTGGGCTTGTCCCACCGGGAGGAGACCCCGGGGAAGACCTAGGACACGCTGGAGGGACAATGTCTCCCGGCTGGCCTGGGAACGCCTCGGTGTCCCCCCGGAAGAGCTGGAGGAAGTGTCTAGGGAGAGGGAAGTCTGGGCATCCCTGCTTAGACTGCTGCCCCCGCGACCCAGCCCCGGATAAGCGGTAGAAAATGGATGGATGGATGAAATATGTATTCTAGAGACTTTCCACTGATACATAGTTTTTCGAAAATTTATTAGAATTCATATGCAAAACAAACCGTAAACTCAGATGTTCCGTATACGCTGATATCACTTAAGTTGATGCTGACAGTAACAATGCTCATAACCACAAGTGCAACAAAACATTTGCTTGTAAGGGTACAAACAAGTAATCTGTCAAACACCTGTCAAAAGTGCATCATGTGACTGACTGCTTAGCCCAATCTAGTTCATCTCCATCTACGTCAGGTATGTATGCTGAATACTAACAGAGGATCTAACTGGTTTCCAAAACCTGAAGACTATGCTAACTCCACATGGGTGAAAGGGAATTACACATTTAATCCTAAAATAAAAATCAGCCTATATGTGTAATCATTAATTATCCCACTGAGAACTGAAATAATTCAGCGCAGTATACACAAAATAAACATGCACAAATACATAGCTTTTTAAAGTATAATTCAATTACCCTTATACAGATTTTGAAATGTTTTTTTAAGCATCAGCAAACCAACCATCTTACTTTTTTTTTTTTAGATTAGATTCAACTTTATTGTCATTACACATATACAAGTACAGTGTAACGAAATGTAGTTTAGGTCTAACCAGAAGTGCAATTAGCAAGTGCAGATATACAGTGTGAATAAATACAGATACAATATTAGGAAATTACTATACAATGGGCATGTACTATGAAAATACTTTACAGAAGGAATGTACTATGACAATATATACAGAAGGCTATATACTGTGAACATTAATGTACAGGAGGTTATAAACAGATAACAATAAAGACTATACAATAGTGCAAGTGACCTGAGTGTGCATTAGTTACGGACATTAGCTATTAAAGTTACAGTGCAGTAGATGAGTTAGTGCAGTTATTGAAGCTATACTGCAATAAATGAGAAGATGCAGTTAGTTATGCGATAGATGCAATAATGCAATAGATGAGTTACAGTGCAGTAGGTGAGTTAGTGCAGTTATTGAAGTTACAGTGCAGTAGATAAGTTAATGCAGTTATGAAAGTAGTCCATTCGTGCTAATGAGCATTCAGTGTAATATTCCTGGTGTGCAAGTGAGCAGTATAGAGTGCAAATGATGCTGTGTGTGTGTAAACAGTCCGGTAGAGCAGATACATGAAGTACTGGTGTGTACAGTTCCGTCACGCATGGCAGCCCTGTAGTGCAATGTTAACATTGTAATAGCAGCATTAAGTTAAAGTTATGAGAGGTAGTGAAATCAGTGGGGAGCAGAGTTCAATAATGAAACAGCTCTGGAAAAAAGCTGTTTCCTAGTCTGCTGGTTCTTGTCCAGAGGCTTCTGAAGCGCCTACCGGAAGGCAGGAGAGTAAACAGTCTATGAGCGGGGTGAGAGGAGTCCTTGAGAATGCTGCGAGCTCGACGCAGACAGCGTTTCTTCTGGATGTCCTCAATGGAAGGGAGTGCAGTTCCTGTGATGCGCTGGGCTGTTTTCACCACACGCTGCAGTGCCTTGCGCTCAGCAACAGAACAGTTCCCGTACCAGACTGTGACACAGTTGGTCAGGATGCTCTCTATCGTGCAGCGATAGAAGTTCACCAGGATAGTTGAAGACAGTTGGTTCTTCTTCAGTGTCCTCAGAAAGAAGAGACGCTGGTGAGCCTTCTTGACCAGGCATGAGGTGTTGGTGGTCCAGGACAGGTCCTCCGAAATGTGGGTCCCCAGGAACTTAAAACTGGGAACACGTTCAACAGCCGTCCCGTTAATGTGGATGGGGTCGTGTGTGCCTCCTTTCGCCTTCCTGAAGTCCACGATGATCTCCTTTGTCTTGGAGGTGTTAAGGAGCAGGTTGTTGTTTGAGCACCATGTGGCCAGGTGCCGTACTTCCTCCCTGTAAGCAGTCTCATCGTTGTTGCTGATGAGACCAATCACTGTTGTATCGTCTGCAAACTTGATGAAGGCGTTAGATCCATTCACAGGCCTGCAGTCGAGTGTGAAAAGGGAGTAGAGAAAGGGGCTCAGTACGCAGCCCTGTGGTACACCAGTGTTGAGGGTGGTTGTGGTGGAGCAGATGTTGCCTAACCTAACAAGCTGAGGCCTGTTCGTCAGGAAATCCATAATCCAGTTGCAGGTTGAATTGTTTATGCCTAGGTTTCCAAGTTTGATGATTAGCTTGGAAGGGATTACAGTATTGAATGCAGAGCTGAAGTCTACAAACAGCATGCGTGCATAAGTGTCCTTATCGTCCAGATGTGTGAGCACGGAGTGCAGCGCCATGGCCACTGCATCATCGGTGCTCCTATTGCTACGGTAGGCAAATTGGTATGGGTCCAGTGTGGATGGTAGAGAGTCTTTTAGGTGTGACAGGACCAGCCGCTCGAAGCACTTCATAACAATGGGTGTGAGTGCTACAGGGCGGTAGTCGTTCAGGCATGTCGGGCTGGAATGTTTTGGAATGGGCACAATGGAGGTGGATTTGAAACATGCTGGAACCACTGCTTGGGCGAGGGACAGGTTGAAGATGTCCGTGAAGACCCCAGCGAGCTGCTCCGCACATGCCCTGAGTACGCGACCAGGGATGCCATCAGGGCCAGCAGCCTTGCGCGCGTTTATCCGGCTTAGTGCAGTGAAAACGTCTGTGGAATTTACTGTGATGATTGGGTGGTCAGTGGAAGGTGTGAGCCTGGTGGCGGGTTCCTTATTGTCTCTCTCAAAGCGTGCATATAAGTCATTTAGCTCGTTCAGAAAGGCAGCATCTGTGGTTATGGGGATGGAGTGGTTGGGTTTATAATCACTAATGGCCTGGATGCCCTGCCACATGCGTCGAGGGTCAGAATTGGTAAAATGCTCCTCTACCTTCAACTTGTAGCAGTGCTTGGCCTTTTTGATGCCCCTCTTCAGATTTGCCCTGGAAGTACTATAGGCCCGTGCATCACCTGATCTGACGGCGGTGTTGCGTGCTTTCAACAGGAGTCGCACTTCCTTGTTCATCCATGGCTTCTGATTAGGGTATATGGTGATCTGCTTTTGAGTTGTGACACTATCAATGGTGGTATTGATGTAGTCCAATACAGAGGAGGTGTGGCTGTCTATATCCGTGTGAGAGCCACTGGTGGCCTGAGAAGCAAACATACTCCAGTCTGTGTGTAGAAACCTTTCCTGGAGTGTAAAGTCTGCCCCCGCAGGCCACACCTTGATGGTCTTCACTGATGGCTTCACACGATTAATGAGAGGTGAATACTTGGGGGTGAGGAACAAAGAAAGGTGATCAGATTGACCCAGGTGGGGGAGGGGGGTTGCGGTGTAAGCTTCAGCCATGTTTGTATAGACATGATCTAAAGTTTTGTTTCCTCTTGTGTGGCAGGAAACATGCTGGTGAAATTTAGGGAGCACTGTCTTTAAGTTAGAGTGATTAAAATCTCCCGCAACAATAAATGCAGCCTCCGGGTGAGCAGTCTGTTGTTTACTGATGGCTGCATGAAGTTCTTTCATAGCAAGCTTGGCATCAGCATCCGGTGGTATATAAGCTGCCGTTATAATTGTTGACGTGAATTCCCGTGGCAGATAAAACGGTCTACATTTAACCACGAGAAACTCAAGGTTAGCCGAGCAGCGTCTCCCGACAGTAACAGAGTTCGTGCACCAAGCTTTATTGACATAAATGCACAGTCCACCTCCTCTTGTCTTACCGGATTACTCTGCCGTTCTATCCGCGCGGTGTGTGTTGTAGCCCGCTAACTCAATGGCGTTGTCCGGTATGCCGCTGTGTAGCCATGTTTCCGTGAAGATTATGACATTGCAGTTCAAAAGTTTTTTGTTGTTGATGATGCGGAGTCGAATCTCATCCATTTTGTTCACTAATGATCGTACATTAGCAAGGAAAATGCTGGGTAAAGAGAGCCGGTGTGGTTTTAGCTGTAGCTTAGCTCTTAGCCCTCCGCGTTTTCCCCGTCTTTGTTTACGATCTCGACGCCGCCGGCGAGCACTTCCGCCCGGCCGTGTGGGGTGCGTAGCATCGGGTGTTTTGGCGATCTCAGGGACGAGTTGAATGTTGCTGGTATAACTTCCGGGAATGCGCAAACCGATATCCAAAAGCTCATGCCGGGTGTACGATGTGAATGCACAACTGTTCTTAACGAACAGGCCCGAGATGAGCAAGAAAAACACTATATAATTAATAAAACTGGAGAGACGCCGAGCCTCGCGATGTTCACGCGCCGCCATCTTGGTCTCTAATAAGGGCGAAGATATACATGAAGATATACATGAAGATATTACATCAAGATATACATGAAGATAACACTCCGAAACATTAATATATTAACAACTGAATGACGGCACTTATTAACAGTACGTCAAACGCATCAACCGCTCGTAATGCTAAGATATTTCCTTGTAAAATATGAGCATGCACGTTATACCAAATAAAAAACAGCAGTGTGATTGCTCAAAGAAAATATAATAAAGCCATAAAGATTTTAGACCAGACTTAAAACGTATTAAAACATATTAACCGAATGACGGCATTTAATAACAGTTCGGAGCGATTTCATGAATAAACAGCTCAAAATGCTTCCATTTCTATTGTCATGAAATAGTTTCTCCAGTCTGGTGATCGTTTTTCTAGACGAACAGTAAACTCGGGATGTTCAAACTCCATAAGATTGTTAAAGCCCTCTCCTCCGACAAAGCCGATCGGAAGCATATCCTTAGCGATCATCTTAGTATTTAAAGCCGTTATTTGCACCGCCTGTCTTGGCATCCAAATTGGTTAGGCTGCCCATAAAACTAGAAACTGTTTGCTGACCTGTGGATGGATCTGCTTGGTGCTTCGCCCTAAAATGATTGTCCATCGTAGTTGTTGATCCATGATAAGTCAGCTTTGCATTGCAGAGTTTGCACTGCACTTTATTCTCATTCATTTTATTAAAGGACCCCCACACAGAACTCATGTTTGACACAGTCTCAATTTATCTTATCCGTTATGCCACGCGGGTCTATAGTGTGCGTAACTTCGCAATTGTTGTGAGAAAATGTTTTCCTCTATTGTCTCTTGACTGACAGCCTTTAGGTTTAAGGGGCGTCGTTATTGGCAGTGCCACCCTTTGGTTACATGAACACGTTACGCGTGAAACACGGCGAATATTTTTAAGATCGCACACACTATTCGAAATTCTATAATTAAATAAACTATTCGAAATTCGTGACTCTTCCCTACTTGCTGTGCGTGTGTTCACTACTCACTGGATGGGTTAAAAGCAGAGGTCACATTTCGGGTTTGGGTCATTATACCTGACAAATAGGTTACTTTCACTTTAAATCTGACACTTAAAGTAAACAGAGTAGCACTAGTAGTCTGAAGAGTAAACTTCTACAAATACATTTATATGTTATTACTTCAAATGCATATACAGTATATGCATGAAGATTCCGTAGATGCCGTTTCCACACCTTTTCAGCGCAAGTCTGTGTCTTTAGTAGATACCCGCAGTAGGGTTTTTTACGCCGAAAGAGGGGTTTGCACTGCCACAAGCTGTTAGTAAATCTGGTCCCCATACATCAAAATAAGTACATTTTCATAAAACCATATTGAATTATTGACAGTACATTGTATGATGCCACCCAACTCAAATTAAAATAAAACTAGCATCAACAAACCCTAGATAAGCTCTAAACTTGGTTTGCTTTAATCATTGGTGGTGTAACTCACCCCTAATAGTCGATTACAAACCCTTAATTTAAATGACTGTAAGACTGGTCTAAAGAGTGCAGTACCTAATCTAAAAACAACACTATGTTTACAGTCACTCAAGGCTGTGTGGAACAGTGGTTTTACCATGGTAAAATGGGATTTAGCTTGGAGCTGAAGAACAGCTGTTACCAGTGACACAATGTCATTTTTTATATAAAGAACAGAGGGAAACCTACAACCTGAACACCCATCCAAAATGAATTCCAATGAAATAAATTGTTATGAAATATGCTCTCCTTCATCCCCGAGATAAATATAAAACGCACTCCTGTACTGAAACCATAAAGTATAAAACTACTGTCGTGATGCTGAAATTAAATTTTACTTCATATTCCAAAATGAATACAAGGTTACTAAATACAGCACAGTGTACTAACTTTAATACACCAAACAACAGTATGCAGTATCCAGACTGCCACTAATTGTTGGTATTTTGCACCCAGTATTTCAGACCGCACAGGTATTTTTTACCAGTACTCTACATGCGAGATCTGCCAATTTGGATTTTTTCCTAGTTGTAATATCATGAAAAATCTAGTAGATTGTGGGCCCACTAGTGTAGGCCTATGCAGAGCTCAACATTTAGCATTATTTCTATTGGGCCGGTCAGGCAAGTGATTCTAATTTTCACTGGCCCCACCACAAAAAAGTATTCAATAATATCTAGCTATTCGTTTTTTGTTTTTTACCTATGTAATCTTTATTAATAAGGGTGTGACACCATTAAACTATTAGCCAATAACACAAATTTCAAATATTGTTGAAGACAACTTATCAGTAAGTAATCAAATGAGATCAACTAATCAAAGTATGTGCAACAGGAGAGATATATGTAATAAAGCAAATATCCAAATGATTAGTGCATTTCAGGTGTTTTAGGTTTGTCTGATAATAGTATTTATCAGGTACAGAAATTCAATAATGTAAAAACTTTATAGTCTTCACTGTATTCAATATAATATGACTAAACCTTCCTAAAGTTATATTTTAATCAGTGAAGAGCAGTGAGTGTTTTTTGTCTTGTTTTGTTGTTTGATGACGAAAACTGAGATGTTTCTTATGCTCCTAACCCTGTAAGAGATGTTCAGATCTAATGAAATGTAACATGCATTTTGTTTCCAAATGTGTTTTGCTCCCGTAGGACATAATTGATTATCTTTCAGAAGGATCCTTGGTAATATTGGCATCATTTTGTGTTGATATTTCTGAATAAAAGCAAGAAGACGTAGAAGAGAACTCAATTCAGTATTTTGTGTATTGTCTGATGCGACATTCCGGCTGAGCACTTATCTCAAACAGCACGTGAGAACCCAATCCAGTCCTCTTTGGCATCTTCTTGGAAATAATTAAATTGGCAAGTCTTAAAAACGTACAAATAATAATTTCCCATGACGGTACAGCGTTGGCCCGATTGGTCAAGTGACGGTTCTCTCTACCGCCACGAGGATCTCCTACGCTGGCACCGGGCTATCGGGCAGTCCTTTATGTCCAGCCCTGCTATGTGTGTGAGAAGGAGTCAGTTGAGCTGCGGGTCGTGTGCGGCTGACCGTTCATTTACACTGCACTGAGTGTGGCGCGTTCAAATGAATTCAGTACTAATGTGGTCTGGTGAATTCAGAGTTTAAACATTCTCTTTCCGTAGCACTGACAGCTTCTCTTTTTAAATGATGAGCAGGACTAAACAACGGTCACCTGCAGTTAAATGCATAGACCGGTAGTATTTTAAAACTATTTTAACATTGACATTTCTGTACAAATGTAAACGCATTTAGAACAGTTTAGCAGATTTATCCAATATTCTAGCAAGAAATTAGCCAAATCTCTGCAGATTCCATATGAACCTGTTGAGTAATGTCATATCCCTCTGAGGCGGCGTTTATACTAATGTGTTTTCACAGTACACCTGGCGCTAACACTGGTCTGGCGTTTTTGACCCCTGAAAACTTTAGGAGACTTTAGGAAACGCTGCTGACCCTTTTAGTTTGTGAACTCCAGGGTCGCGTGTCTGTATAAACGGAGGCAAATGTGAAGGTGATCTATTTGTGAGATATGTGGTGACCCATACCCGAAATGTGACCTCTGCATTTAACCCATCCAGTGAGTAGTGAACACGTGTACACACGGAGCAGTGGGCAGCTATCACTGCAGCGGGCAGGAAGCAAGTAGGGGTAAAGTGCCTTACTCAAGGGTACGTCAGTCGCTACCTGCTAACCCTGAGAATCAAACTGGCAACCTTCTGGTTACGAGTCCAACTCTCAAACCATTAGGCCACAACTCCCCATTCAGTGTATGCAGGCATGGTTACACACATTCGCTCACTGATTGGGTCGTCAGTATCGTTGCGTTAGCTCCACTGATTCGCTAAGCCTCTGTCATCAGAGTCATTACACTACCAGAAGGCGACAATGACCCGCCTCGCAGCGACCGTGTAAACAACAGGCATTTTTAACTTCAAGCTGCGCTGCGTCCACTGGTCGACACACAGTGACAATACAGCAACATGAGAGAGAATCCAGAGCCGTATGTTTTAAAATAGCTCACCATGTCATCCGTCGATCAGTCTGCCGGTACCACATGAAATCAAACCAGCCTAATAACATGGATTACATCATCTAACGTTATCCACACGAAGACGTATTTGCTTTTCCTCGCCATCGTGTTCATTTTGTACTGGTCGGACTGTAACCAACTTTCACCAACAACAAACTTATGTACGCCCATACAACCGTTTGCTTTAGTGTGCGCATGCGCAGCGTGTCTGAATGGTCATGTGACATGGGTTTTAGGTCGTTTAGTGTACACGCAGATTTTTTTCTAAAACACATGTGGAAACGGCAGTATAACTGAGGATAATTTTTTTAAACGCTAGCGTAAACACCACCAGTAATTAAAAATAAAACTGCACTTATAAGTTAAGTCTTTTCATTATCAAAGAAAAATGATCCTAAAAAAATTCAGTCAGGGGGTACAGTGCTCCTAATAAAAAAGTTTGTCCGGAGCCCTGGTATGTGAAATAATCCCAAACCCAATCCCCAAGAATGTGTACTATTACTTCACTTCTGAGTCAAATGTGTGTGAAATGTCTTCACTGTGGTATTAGGTGACAATTTCAGCACACATAACAGATCATACATGTGTAGAATGTGCATACAATCTAAAGCACCTACAGTACTGAAGAAACATTAGCAGTGTGCTATAATATAAAACAAGTAATTACAGTTGCCATTACTGTACACTACACACACACACACACACACGATATAACACGAGATGTGTGTCTGTGTAATGCTCTTTAAAGGCAGTTTATAATCAATGTCATGTTTGTCGCATTGACTACGTCTGCGCATGCGCAACAGATCACACCCATCAGCGACTCGGTGCTCGTTTATTTCTGTACATTTACATCATATTTATGTTAAACAATACATCGACGCTTTCTTTACATGTATAATAATACACAATATATACGCCAGACCCACCTTATATACTTGTCCATACGTGCCATTGCCGACCACCTCCACCAGCTCAAAGATGCCAGCAGGGTCCTGAAATCACACACAACATCACAATAAGACTTTTTTCAAAATGCAATTTTCTACACAAATGTTTAACACGAGCGGATAACGTGAGAGCTTCTCGAGCTCCGGTGCTGAGGGTTTCTGCAAACAAAGGGCCACATCTCTAAAAGACACGCTTCAGCTCACATAACAACAAAACACACAAATAAACACGTCCGTGGGACTATATGACGTTGTACCATTGTGTTAATGTGAGATATAAGTGCATATGTTTGAGATTTCATGAAGATCTTCGACACTCACGCGCAGAGAGGCGAGGTCTATATCCACCAGACTCTTCGCGGGCGAGTCGTTCGCCATCTTTTATTCAGATAATTCAACACAAATGAGTCGGTTCTATGTAATCCGTCGCGTTATACGTTTGATTTGAGATCGACGCTGTTGTTCATCGTTTGATTTGTGCTGATAATCCTGAGAGAGCAGCGCGAGGCCCGACAGCGTGCGCTCTATTGTTCGCTCGCGCTGGAAGGATGAGGATGAGGAGGATGAGTCCGGGTCAGACACACGGAAGGGGGGGTGGGGTCTATCCCACAGTGCTGTCAGCAACTGGAAAATATTTCATAGCAAGTTGCTAGTTTTGATTAGTAGTGATATATAAATTCCTATAACGTTGATACGACAATAACCTGATGCATAAATATCGCACATGTATTGGTAATTAGATGTAAAAAATATGAAAATAGATTATTCACATGCACGAATTTACAAACCCATTTATGTGCAACATGCTGCACTTGTCAGCTGTGTTTAATAAGTATATCATCATAGAAAAACACGTATGCGGTGGCAATCAGCGCTGAATTGTGGGTCAACCGCGCCGCCATATTGGAAAGGTCAGGCGTGTCCTAAAAACACGTACACGTGAACGGGTTACTGCGGGTTTTCTGTAGAAAAACACAATAATAACGTTGACAATTGACAGTTGATAGTTAGAGGTTAAATTAATTCATTATCATGAGGGATTGTGAAAACGCAAGCTGGTGACGTCATTTTAATGAATGGACAGAACCCCTTAAACTGTCAGGCGGGCCCCGTCTCAAATGCCAACTCGCGGCCTCGTGTCATTAAATCGGCGTGCTCGACATGTCTATGGGGGTCCGTAGTTTGTCCTATTTGCCTGTTGTGGCTAGAAGTGACACAGCTACGGCCGTAAGTGATGCAAAATCTCGCCATAAAATTACAATAAATTGCATCAGCTAACGCCTAACCCTAACCCGAAACGTAACCTTACAATAATAATTGTAATTGTAACCTCCAGTGGAGGTAGCTCACGAGCCCCGCCTTTGTGTCCTCGAAACGGTTTTCGGTGAACGGTCAACAAAAGTTACCTACCCAAGAACCCTTGCGAACGCCCGATCACATAATTGAAGGGAGGAGGTTTCTGGATGTCGACAGAGAATTTTTAAACACATTTACATTTACGCACCTGGCAGACACTGTTATCAAAAGTGACTCACATTACGTTATACTTTTGTTTCTAAGTTTGTGAAATTCCTGGGATCCAACCCACGACCTTGGTGTTGCTAGCGTCGTGCTCCAACCACTGAGCCACAGGAAAGCTATAGATGTTTATTATGATGATTATACATTTAAAACGTTTTATACAATATATTTTCTTATCTTTAAGATTCTCTATAAAAATGTATATGCTGCTGACAGTTTTTTGTAGATTCAATTTCATTTTACTGGGTTCTGCTGGAAAATCCAATGACAAAGCTTCTATATTATAATACTTCACCCTCATGCTGCTCAAGTAGACTTCTTGTTGACTTTCTGCTCTTCTTGAAGGGCTGCCCTCAGGTCATTGAGGTTCTGGGGTGAAGGGTTCTGCCCTCTGCAGAAAGTGCAGGCCTCTCCATTTGAGGAACCCCAGCCTCCAGCAGCTGTTCTCTGATAAGCTGGGACGCTGTCGTCCATGAGGATGAAAACAGGCCTGTGTTGCTCGTGCACAGGCACAATGACTGGATTGATGATGTCATTCAGGAAGTATTTGCTTGTCCCAGTATCATTCACAAGACACACCTGCCCAGACTGAAATGCATCACCTCCAAAGGCTTCTGAGCCTACTATGCCATAAGTACTGAAACACTGACCAGTGGCCATTAGAGAAGGTCAAATTAAGTTCACCTGTAAAGATTACAGTGCATTTAAGGTGCATTAGGCACATGCCTAACTTTTGTGTATGTTAATTAGGTACACTATGCACATTGAGAATTGTAAATATAAAAACATACATGTATACCCTTTTAATGAACACTTGTATTTATTGCCTGATGCTCAGCTTGCATTAACTTCTGTCCCAAATAACAACAACCGGACAACAGGTGTGATGGACTACGCAGATGGATCGGTGTATGACATCAAAGCCTTGCAGTGAGAGCGATCAGATCTCACCTCTTCCTCTGTCCCCCAGCGACCCCATGAGTCGGCATTCCTTACGTCTGCTGCCATCTTCATTACTAAATGAAACGCCCAATTAATTCATTCCATAACCTGTGTCCTCAAAAATATGACAAGTTCACCTGGACTACAACATAATCACAAGAAATACTTTCTTTTATTTGAAGGTTCCTCGTGACCTCTGAAGTTTGGAAAGCTCTTAGCAAGAAGCATCTTAATCTCTTTTTGTCGGAGAGGGAAATCTATACTTTAAATTCTGCCCTTTATACAGTGAGTGTGTTGTTTTTGTTTCAATAAGGAGGTTCAACCAACTGGTTACAATCAACCAACCAACATCATTTTACAATTATGACCAAATTTCACTCAGGTCCTAAATTGCTCTCCTGAATTCAAAGTACATCCCAATGAATGAATACAGCCTCTTCACATACATGATCTCTATAAAAGCACATATGACATATGAGTCACTGAGATGCTCTCTGTGTGATCCAAACTTGTGCCACGAATCACTGTATTAATGAATGAATGAATGAGGAACACCACTCACGCTTTAAAAGAGAAGGAGATAGAAAGAAACTCTGGGTTTACCAAAGAAAAGCTGCTCCTGACCAGATAGGTTCACAGAGTAGGTTACTATGGTTACTGACTCAGAGTATAAGTGACCTTTCCTTTAGGAACAGGCTTGAGTTACCCCGCTTTCTCTGGTTTGACATACCTCGCATTTTGAAATGGAAAACCCAGAGTTTCCCTCACTTTTGGGTTTATATAGAGTTTTCACTAAACCTGCTTTCTGAAACCGGCCCCAGCACTCTTCACAGGTCGTCTCTTTCAAAATATTTAGAAAAAATACGGTGAAACCTTTTTTTTTCTTTGGCTAAGAAAAGAGTTCTTTCTCAGGACCAAGCAGTGAAAGTGGCAACAGCGGCACCAATGCAGCACAAGATTAAAATTTTTTTGTTTTTGCTTGTGATGTTTGAAATTTTGTCAGAAGATCATGATCTTGGGGTCTACGGATTGCTTGTCGAATTTCTTGATACGGATTTTGGGAAATGATAAACCACCATTGTGAAATGATATGACAGATCGGTCCAAAATTAGGGAGGGGAGTTGCCATTCTTTCCAACAGGTGCTTTTAGGTTGACTGTAAGCTACTGTATGTTAGCTAGTTAGCTTAGCATAGCAGTTGGTTAAAATGCTTGTAAAGCCTTGTGTGCTCATTGTTGCCTTAAACTTTCCTCGGCACTCTGGGAAATCTGTGACAACTGAATCGCACAACCGGCTGAACAAACAGACGTAAACCTTTCAGGCCTAGAGCATGTTTTGTGTTAAATTTAGAATATACGGGAAATGCGTGTCGACCACTTTTTGGTTCATTCACTGCAGAAGCCATGTACTTCGTCGCACAAATCATAGTTTGAAACCCTTAATGGACGGTGTTTGTTTTTTTAAAGTTTATGAAACAAAGTATCATCCTCAGTGTCAGACAGCAGGAGGTGATGTTCTGAGTTTTGTCGACTCAAGTGCTGGCAAATATTTTTTAATAATTGAATGAAACCTTGGAAAACACAAGCTACGTTTAGCACTGTTATACAAGTTTCTCAAGAACGCCTTGTTTAGCAAAGAGAATCACGTTTGCTTTCGTGCTGCTTTCTTCACCTGTCATAAGGCTAACACAATGACGCATTACTGAGATGTAATAAGTGAATTACCTGGACTAACACCATCAGTAGTCAATCAATTTATTTTGCTTTAATAATCAAATCAAGGGAAGCATTAAAGGCTCACAGAATTTCAACTTAATAGTTTAATCTACATTTTGGAAAGGAGAACTTTAAAAATCACTGCACACTTTGTATAAATGGTGAAATGCACATTTTCAAATATTTTTGACAAGATATTACAAAAAAACTCTTAAATATCTTTAGAAGTTTCTTGATAAGGGAAACCTAGAACTGGCAACGCTGAATATCTGTGATATTAGGAGAATCTGCACAGGATCACATTAAGCGACTAAAATACATGAACAGAGAAAAAGTGTGATGAGAGACTAAACAGAGGACCTGTGTACAGATATCAAGAATGTCAATGAAACAAATGTTCATTACACAAATGTCAAATGAAACAATATTAGCACACCGAACTGAGTCTCAGTGCCCTAACTTTATTGATACATGAACGTCGAAACAAGAAAATAAAAGCAAAGTTCCCACGCATGTTTAGACTGTGTGTCAGAGGGCAATATACCAAACTGGGATTTAGAAAAGCTCACAATTGTCCACATTTGATAATAGTTATCTTTTTCATGGGTTTGCCATCCTTTGTGCCCAGTTCTCCCATGTATTTCACCACATCCATACCATCTTTGACAAAGCCAAAGGCCACGTGCTTGAAGTCCAAGTGCTCTGCTTTTTTCAGAGTGATGAAGAACTGAGAGGTGTTGGTATCTCTTCCACGATTGGCCATAGACAGCAGGCCCGGACCCGTGTGCTTCACATCAAAGTTCTCATCTTCAAACTTGAGTCCATAGATGGATTTGCCTCCCTTTCCATCCAAGCTGGTGATATCTCCCCCCTAAGAAAGCAGATGATGTCGATCACACACTTTTCATCAATATGTAGAAACATTCAAAAGTGACGCTATTGTTGTTACCTGACACATGAAGTTAGGAACAATCCTGTGGAAAACTGAGCCGTGGTAACCGAAGCCTTTTTCTCCGGTGCACAGAGCTCGGAAGTTTTCTGAGGTTTTAGGAACCATGTGAGCGAAAAGCTCCATTGTGATCCGTCCGATTGGCTCGTCATCTACGGTGATGCTGAAGAACACCACAGGGTTAGTCTCTCTCGAAAGACCCTCGGCTAGGGACATCTGAGACGAGTCCGCCTGCGACATGCGACTCTGGCAGTCTGCAAACGCCCGTCTGAAGGTCTCGGCCAGCTCTGGAGTCTTGAACTTGGCTGCGAGCTGTTCCACTTTACCATCTCCCTCTGTTTGTGAAGAATATAAATACATGAATGACATCACTTGGCCATCAAGAGCCATGAAGAGTTGAAGCGCGTTCTCAGTCTTACCTGCGTAGTCTGTGGCCGTCCACACCAGCGCGCTGGCTGAGGTGTTCATGGGCTTCAGCTCAATGCTCTGGGTGATGACGTGGTTGGCGCACACTCTGAGCACCTGTTCTCGTCTCATAAGAACACGGTAGCACTTCTTTACAGGATGGAAGAGGATCTTGAGGTCTCCAACTCCACGTTCTTTCCACTGACCCACATCGCGGTCCCAGCGGAAAAGTTTGGTTCTCCCTTTAAACAGAATCTCCTCGTCCTCTTCACCAGACTTCACCTCCACCTGGACGAGACAAAAGAAACTGTGTGAACATCGCTTCAGCTCTATCACAGTCGGAACGCTTACAAATATTCTGCCTGCTTCTTAAATGCTTGCCATGGACAGGAAAGTGAAGGTAGGACATTTTTAACAAGTTATAGGATATTATCATGGTGAAGGAGTGCACAATATAAAGACAACATACAGTTGAAAGAAAAAGTATGTGAACCCTTTGGGCTTACTTGGATTTCTTCATAAATTGGTCATAAAATGTGTTCTGATCTTCATCTAAGTCACAACAATAGAGAAACACAGTCTGCTTAAACTAAGAGCGCACAAACATTATATGTTTTCATGTTTTTATTGAACACAACATGTAAACATTCATAGTGCAGGGTGGAAAAAGTATGTGAAACCCTAGGCTAATGACTTCTCCAAGAGCTAATTGGAGCCAGGAGTCAGCCAACCTGGGGTCCAATCAATGTGATGAGATTGGATGTGTTGATTAAAGCTGGCCTGTCCAATAAAAAACACACACCAGTTTTGAGTTTGCTGTTCTGAAGAAGCGTTGTCTGATGTGAACCATGCCTCGCACAAAAGAGCTCTCAGAAGACCTACAATCAAGAATTGTTGACTTACATAAAGCTGGAAAGGGCTACAAAAGTATATCTAAAAGCCTTGATGTCCATGTGTCCACGGTAAGACAGATTGTCTACAAATGGAGAAAGTTCAGCACTGTTGCTACACTCCCTAGGCATGGTCGTCCTGTAAAGATGACTGCAAGAGCACAGCGCAGAATGCTCAATGAGGTGAAGAAGAATCCTAGAGTGTCAGCTAAACACTTACAGAAATCTCTGGCACATGCTAACATTTTTGTTGACAAATCTACAATAAGGAAAACATTAAAAAAGATTGGACTTCATGGGAGGACACCACGGAGGAAGCCACTGCTATCCAAAAAAAACATTGCAGCACGTTTGAAGTTTGCAAAAGAGCGCCTGGATGTTCCACAGCACTACTGGCAAAACATTCTGTGGACAGATGAAACCAAAATTGAGTTGTTTGGAAAGAACACACAACGCTATGTGTGGAGAACAAAAGGCACAGCACACCAACATCAAAATCTCATCACAACTGTGAAATATGGTGGAGGGGGCATCATGGTTTGGGGCTGCTTTGCTGCCTCAGGCCCTGGACGGATTACTGTCATCGATGGAAAAATGAATTCCAAAGTTTATCAAGACATTTTGCAGGAAACTTAAGACCATCTGTCCGCCAACTGAAGCTTAACAGAGGATGGACGATGCAACAGGACAACGACCCAAAGCATAGAAGTAAATCAACAACAGAATGGCTTCAACAGAAGAAAATACGCCTTCTGGAGTGGCCCAGTCAGAGTCCTGACCTCAACCCTAATGAGATGCTGTGGCATGACCTCAAGAGAGCGATTCACACCAAACATCCCAAGAATATTGCTGAACTGAAACACTTTTGTAAAGAGGAATGGTCCAAAATTTCTCCTGACCGTTGTGCAGGTCTGATCTGCAACTATAGGAAACGTTTGGTTGAGGTTATTGCTGCCAAAGGAGGGTCAACCAGTTATTAAACCCAAAGGTTCACATACTTTTTCCACCCTGCACTATGAATGTTTACATGTTGTGTTCAATAAAAACATGAAAACATATAATGTTTGTGCGGTATTAGTTTAAGCAGACTGTGTTTCTCTATTGTTGTGACTTAGATGAAGATCAGAACACATTTTATGACCAATTTATGAAGAAATCCAAGTAAGCCCAAAGGGTTCACATATTTTTTCTTTCAACTGTACATGCACATGTAACAGACTCATGTTCATTACAAACACATGACTTAAATATTGATCTTTACATTTGACTACATTTGTATAAAAACAAACTAAGGATGGAGACAAAAAGATGCCCATAAATTCAGAAAATGCACATCAAAAAATGTATGCCCTCAACCGCACATTTTTATGCTTTATTCCAGTTTTGAACATCCCTTAACTAAAGCAACTTTGGATAGAAACATAGCTCATGTGCCACCTACAGACTGTTTTACTTTGGTGCCGATGCTGTAGTGCTTGAGGCCCAACTTCCGGTCTTGCCTTAAAAGTAGTGCTGGCAATCCATTCAAATTTGAACTTATTAATAAAAAACATTTGTAATTAAAGGACCAGTCTGTGAAATCTAACGGCATCTAGCGGTGAGGTTGGAAATGCACCCATCGGCTCTCTCCAGCCCTCCTCCCTCCCTTTCAAAGCACAACAGCATCTGACACAACATCAGACCTGCCAACCTTGGAATATTTTTTCAAGTACCATCAGTCGAAGAGACAGAACACAGGTTTTTAACATATAACATATTGGTTGTGAAAAAAGCATTGCAGTCACATTCTTGAAAATAACTTTTCTTATTGAACACATGTATTTAAATTGAGAAAACATTTGTGTATATTGTGTGTGTAAATAATCTTCAGTGAGATACCCTTGATGTGCATCAATCACATTTACTTGCAGTAGCACCCGCTCTTGACTGCTTTGTTTCATAGGTTGCTAATTTGGCCTTTCTGAGCAGAGCATCAGTAAAGTATTCCATGTGGCATTTAGTCCCCATTCCAGCTATCATCACCTTTGCTGTCACCAATGCACTTATCATTTCAGTGCTCAGGGTGGCTCTGTTACGTCTTGTTTTTTGTTACAAGACTGAAACCCTTTCACAATCAGCATTGCTATTGAACACAACCAATATCCCAAGCATTACTACTGAGAGATTAGAGAAGACCTCCATGCCTCCCCTTTTCAACAGACCAGTGTCTCGTCAGGCCTCATCAATACGCTTGCTGACAATGCTATCATCAAAGCTGGTGGTTTGATACATCCGGAACTCATCTTCAACTTGATCAACAGTGATTTCATCAAATACAGAATCTGAGAGAAGAGAATTTCACAGATGGTCTTTTTGATATGTCTGCCACAACCGCATGCCTAAGCAGTTCATCCCCAAATGGACATTTTGAAACCATGTATTCTGCTGCCGATGAAAAGAACTTCCTAACATCTCTGAAGAATGGCTTTAGCATGAGCTTACCTTTGCTTTTAATAAAGGTTTGAGTGTCATGGCCAATTTACAGTTCCTCATCAGGTAGCTGATTGTCCCTTGTGATGATTGTCTTTATACCTTTACTAATTTCACTCATCAAAGTCATCACATGCTCAGGCTTACAGAATGAAAGTAATAACTTATCCAGTTGCAGCTCCAAACTTAAGATATGTATGCATGGCTCTTCTTTTTGGAGTGTTTGGTGGCAAGTGTCAAAAATATGTATGGCTCTCTTCAAAAAAAGTGAATATACCTCTGATATGGGGTCAGTAAGAAACTGAAGTATCTTCTCTGGTTTTGTCAGATCCATTTTCTCTTCTTTCTTGGTTCTTTCAGGTTTCATTTTTTCTTCAGCAGCTGCCATTCCAATTTTATTTTGAATGAAGAAGAATCTGTTTAAGTCAAACCCTGCAGCAGGAGCTTTATCTTCTGGTAGAATGGTAAGTGGGATCACTTCAGGCTTCTGGGTAGAATCATCAGCTTGAGCAGATGGTGGCAGCTTTGATTGTACCAGCTTTGAGTCTGATGGTAGCAGCTTTGGTTGGGCCAGCTTTGTAGCTGATGTGCTGGTAGAAGGTGAAGCTTTAGACTGATGTCTGAGACCAGACAGAGGCTTTGGTGACTTGGTGGGCTCGGCCTTCTTAATCTTTCCTGCATACACTTCTTTTTAAAAGAAAACGGTAAGAGGATCCCACTGTTGCTGTAGACGGGCCACACACTGACCCAAAGACAGCCATCTTGTGGAGGACAGCTTGAGGATCTTTCTCGCCTCTGCATTGCACATGATCTGTATGTCACATAGACATGACTTTCTCTTGCTGCTTTTGTCCAGATAGTAATAAATTGTGACAAGAAAGTCTTCGATATTCACACACAGTTACCAAGACGCCCTAGATGTATCAGGTGGCAGGCACAACCAAGTAGGTGGATGTGTGGATACTCTGCCTTTAAAAATGCTTCTTAACCTTTCCCCAAACCTTGCATGACTGCAGCATTGTCAGCTGCAAAGCTGACACAATTTGGCCTAGGTATGTCTCTCTTCTTCAGTTCACCATCAAGTAATTCAAATATTGCTTTCCCAGCAGACTCTCTTGATTCACAAATCTTGAGAAACATTACAACTGCCCTCCCAAGACTGGGATCAAAAATCCTAACAACAATAGGATACATTTTTATGTCCATATCTGTACATCAATCAGTAGCAAGGCTGTATGAAGACCACTCATCATCATCACTCCTGGCCAGGACTTTTACTATGGATGCTGTCTTGGTTCTGGCACAGCCATACTGTTTGGCTATCTCACTTTCAGGAAACATCTTCCTAAAGAGCGGTCCGGCATGGTCTGCAGCAGCTAACGGCAAGTTCTACACTGAATGTAGTGAAAAGTGTTTCTGCCAGAAGACATCAGACGTTCACCAACAGTAGCTACTTTTAAATCCAGATTAAAAACACACTTGTTTAGCTGTGCATTCACAACCTGAGCACTGTGCTGGTTTACATCAACTGCACTTCTATTTCTAATTTATTTCTATTTTGCTCTTATTCTTTTATATATACACTCACATTTGTAATAAATTTTATTGCTGTTTTATTATTTCTTAAAATCTAAAGTATTTGTGATCTTAAATCATTTGGATTTTAAAGATATGTTTTATTTCTTTCTGTCAATCATTTTATGTAATGCACTTTGAATTGCCCTTGTGTATGAAATGTGCTATATAAATAAACTTGCCTTGGCCAAGGAGACCCGCGGAGCATGTAGATAAAAAATCTCATTCTTAGGGAATAAAAACGTAAGGCTTGATCATGTAAGGTCTTAATACACATCTGAACACAGAGTTCTGTATATTTCCTAATAATAATATTTTACAGCTGAGAATGCAGAGGACAGCTACTGCTCAAATGACAACAATACAGATTAACAAGTTTGTTTTTAATAGTTTTACATGCTGGTCAGGTGCGTTTAACTATAACTCTTGCGTTTATTTTGTATTATGTTCAACAATATTTCATGTACATTGTCTAAAACATACCATAAACATGCAACAATGTTACGTAAAATGCTTGGAGAGTACATATTACATCTTAATAGTCATTAATGACAATATCTTTCATTTACGGTTGATCTTAAAAGTTTTCCTCACAGAAGGACCGAATTCATTACAAATGAGCTGTAAAAGATTTCAAATCAATATTTGGTGTGTAATAACTTCCTCATGAGGTTAGTGAGTGTGTAGTAATGTCCAGTCAACTGAATGTACAGTGATGGCTAAAGTCTCTTGAGTGACGTCACACACTCAGTCTCATATGAATAACGTCATTGTGTTGAACTCTCTGAACTCTTGCACACAGAACAGTATTTACATCAATACTCATTTCATCTTTTCTCCTGCTGTTGTCAGATTAAAAGAATGAAACATCTCTGTAATGGAATTCTGTTCAACCCTGATTTATCACGGCTAAATCCTCAAACACCTACAGTATGTTCTTAAGAGGTAAATGACAATATAGGACTTGATTTCTTTGTGTCTCATGCAGCGCACAGCTTCTATCTGGGTGACAAAATATATTTACAGACAAACTATGTTGATATTCATATGTCATATGTGTGAAGTCAGTTCCAGTGACATGTGCTCATTCATTCACTCGTCAGCTGAGGTCAAGTCCTTCTATTTGCTCTCTGACCTCATGCTGAAATTATAAAGTGATGAAGAAATGCTGATGTGCTTCAGAACAGAAGAGTGTAAGAGAGCTGTGTGAAATACCTCTGGTAAAGAAACTATGGGCTCAAAGTGGATGTCATCATTTTTAGGTGCTTCTTCATCACTGTTCTCTTCCTCCCCGTCATCTCGCACTTGAACTCTCTCAAACACTGCCGCTCCAGCATTTGCCCAGGAAAAATCTGACTCTGCAGAATGAATCAAGTGTGTGTTATGATCAGCATCTTTCAGATATCATCTACTAATATAAACAGCGTTCTCTTCTTCACTGGTTCACTGAGATTCAGTGAGGATCTCTTCATGTCTTTTCAGAACAAGTGTTTCCAAAAATGACCCAGAAGCGTGTTGTTGGAAATGTTCAGTAAGCATGAGTAGTATGTATTATTTAATGGTAGTCTTGTCAACAGGCATGTGTAGCGTCAGACGCAGTGATTCACACAGAGCCAGCGATCCATCGCTTCATGATTATTCTCGTTTCACTTTATATCTATGTTGGGTTGTTTCTTTGGGTGCTTTGATTCTTTGAATGATTTGTGAATAAAGCTTTACTGATGTCAGTGGTGGATTTGCATGAAGGATTTCTTGTGGTTGTGATCTGTTACTGCAGCTTTAGTCTCACCTTTTTTACCAAAAGAAAATTCGCCTGAACTCTTTGCCAAGTCAGAAAATGAAAACCCGGCAGTAGTTCCAAAGCTGAATGGGGTCGCTGTTGAGTGACAGAAGAGAAATATCACACGCAAGCTCTCCTGAATCCACTAAACACAGATGGGTTCGGTCCACAGCACCTTCACTTGTGATGGGTTCAGCGCCGCTCTTGCTGGAGAGGTCGATGGGACGTCCGGCATCAGTCTGGTCTCTCAAAATCTTCACTGATCTAAGGTCAGCAGAGTTTTCTTTGACCTGTAGAGAAACCACACACATCCACATGAAGAGTTGGTCTGACTGACAGAAGAAAGATGATTGACAGGTGAATGAACGTGACCTGAATGTGTTTGAGTTTATTGATCTCAGTCATGAAGTCGTCGTGTCTCTCGGCCTCGGGGTCAGAATCGCTGCTGACTCCACACAGAAAGGTTGGAGGCAGCTGGTGACGTCGAGCTCTTTCCTCCTCTTCTGGTGTCGCTTTCTTCTCCCACACCAGAATGCAGTCTGAACAAGAAGAACATCATGCTTTATAATGCGCTACACCTGATCAAAACACAACGCTGGGACTCAAGAGACATTTACCTCAACATGGCATATATCCCTAATGTGTCTAACCCTAAACCCTAACGACGCTCAGCATCTGTAGTACTGACTTTAATCTTTAATCTAAACCCTAACCCACAACACAACACAACACAACACTGACACAACACTGACACAACACTGACACAACACTGACACAACACTGACACAACACTGACACAACACTGACACAACACTGACACCACACTGACACCACACTGACACCACACTGACACAACACTGACACAACACTGACACCACACTGACACCACACTGACACCACACTGACACCACACTGACACAACACTGACACAACACTGACACAACACTGACGCCACACTGACGCAACACTGACGCAACACTGACGCAACACTGACGCAACACTGACGCAACACTGACGCAACACTGACGCAACACTGACGCAACACTGACGCAACACTGACGCAACACTGACGCAACACTGACGCAACACTGACACAACACTGACACAACACTGACACAACACTGACACAACACTGACACAACACTGACACAACACACACTAACTGACACTATGACAGGATCCAGTCACCCTCACTGAGAACTGTCATTAACACTTTTTCTCTTTACATTGAGATGTATATATAGATACAACATTCTGCACAAATACAGATTAAGATCAAAATAAAATCAAAGTATAAATGTGTTCAATCATGCCAATAAAGCTTCTTTGAATCTTGAATAAAAATACAGAATGTGTAGCAAGTAGAAGCAAAACAGGTCTGAAGTTGCAATACAAAAAACTATATGATGACATCACAAATGTCAATTAGCCTTAAAGTTATCCAGCGCCACAAAATCCCTGTGAAACACTGTAGTTTGTTGTTGTAAATGTCCCAGAGTGTGTGTGCATATTTCAAAGAGTGAACGAGGCATTTCACACGCACCCTTTACAAGAATCATGTCATGTGACTCACCTGGATCAGACGCTCCTTCACCTCCGTCAGGATAGAGTTTTCCTCTCAGACTCTTCACGGCACTTTCATACGTTTCATCTGTACAACAGAGATTTACATAAAACAGCAGAACACCACCAACATCACACATCTGGTGTTTGCTCTAAAATGCTCAGTACTCATGTCTGGCTAACAAGTGAATGAATTTCATGTTAACATGTTTTGGCTGGAATACACATCACACGTGTGCTCTGTTCTCAGTCTGGACGAGTCCTCACTGGTGCAGAGAGTCAGTCCACACTGACTGAAGACCAGCGTGTGAAGGGCACAAAATAATTTTTTTGCGTCAGATTATGATTACATAAGTGATGTGTGAGTCTAGTTGTGGCCAGAATGTTTGTGTTTCTGCTGTTGGTTCATAAAGATGGCGTCTATTTCCTAATTTGCTGGGAGGATTTGGGAGATGTGAGCTCCAGACCATCACCAGCGTTCATGTTTCGCCCAACGCAGACTCAAGTGTTTGTGAATGTCATGGCTGGCTCTGATGTATCCGATGCAGTTAAACATTTACATTTATGCATTTGGCAGACGCTGTTATCCAAAGTGACTCACATTGCATTATATTATACATTTGTTTCTAACTGTGTGCAATCATCTGAGACCCAACCCATGACCTTGGTGTTGATAACGCCATGCTCTTACCACTGAGCCACAGGAAAACTACAAAACATCAGATGTCATTCATTTTGGGTCTATGTGAAAGGCAATCTTTGGTCTTATAAATCTCTGATTTGCCATCAGTGAAAACAATTTGTCCAGAAACAAAGTTGTTTCACTTCTCTATTTTTGATATGATGTTGTACCGGAGCGCTTCCCCCTAGAGTAACGTTACGTCTTACTACATCCTTTTCTTGTTATATTCCCTGATGTATAAACTTCTTACACTTTAGAATAAAATGAAATCTGATGCAAAACACAATGCTTTATAATAAACAAAATCAGTGCAGCCATGTTGCCAGAATTTTATATCTTTCAAACAAAAACAGGAAGCACTATTGTGATTTGTCATATTGTATTTTTTCACTTAACTTCACTTTAACCTAAAGCTACATTCAAATAAACTGGCTATCACATGAAACAGGATTGGATGTATTTGACTGAGTGACGCATAAAGTTCTCTACTGTTCCATCTCTAATATAACCGAAAGGTGTCCCCCCGATGTCACGACCTCTAACCCCTGAGTCTGAACTCGCCAACTTCTATCTAGCAACACAAGTCCGTTATTTGCGTTCTTGGGTTTGATTAACACAAGGGTGCGTGTGTAAATGCTACTTCTTTTGTGGCCCATATTTGGAGTTTATGTGCGAGAGCGCACTCTTTCTTTGGGATGTGGCAGCATTCGACCCTAAATCATTGAGGAACTGAGCATAAGAATTGCACGATATATCGTCCCAGCCCTAATATTTATTGACTTATTTGTTCAAGACGAAGCCGCATCTAACCGCTTCACGAGATGAATCATAAATCATAAATTACTTCAATATTTTAAGATCACTGAGCCAACACACACAAATACACTGAAACATGTAATCTAATAATAGTGAAGAAGTACAGTGTGTGTGTGGATGATGACTGATCTCTGAACTCCATCAGCACTGTGACCATGAGTCTATGAGCCCTTTTTACCACTACAGGCTACAAACTACAAGAATATACACAAATGTGCATGTGTAGGTGTAATAAAAGCTTCTTACCATCATCATCACTGACATATCCTGGAAGGTTTTTGTAACAGAAGAAGGTGGAAGGAAGCATAAGTCCGGCAGCCAGCTGAGCCTGCTCTTCTGTGGGCTTTCGCTCAAATACAATCTCAACATCATCACAAACGGTCTGAGGAGAAACTACAGGACAAAGAAACAAACACACAACAGCTTCAACTCAACATCATCACAGCTTCATATGAATTTAACACCTGAGGAATCAGATGAGTTCTCCAAACACTTCAACAGATACTTCAGACAAGAGTGTGGTTTTCTTCTGGAAGAATAATGCAGTGCAGTTATAATACACCTGTCCTTTACTTCCAAGCGGTAGAATGAGAGAGAACTGCTGGATTCATCTCTGAGGTCTTCACAAAGGTCTTCTGAAGTGAATCTAAGAGTTTGTTTAAGAGAAATATCTATATTGACTGCACTATAAACCATAATGTCAAACTTCTGTTATCCCTCAGCTGCGTGTGAACTAGAGGCTTGTTCTTCCGGCAAATGGCGCAGGCGTGTGGCAAGTTCTGGTGATGAACGCAGTTTTTGTTTTGTTCCAATAGGACACCGTCTCCTCTGTGCGGGAGCTTTCATCACCGCCATTTGCCAGAAAAACAAGCCTCTAGTTCACACTCTACAACTAGGAAGTAAAGTTATAACTCCACTGAATTATTCTTCATGAAGAAAACCACATTAGGTCAGGATGTCTGGAGGGGAAGTAAACACGGGGACATTTTGGTTCTTGTCTGAAGTATTCCTTTGACACAAGCAGTAAATCCACACCCATGCAAAAACTCATGTTAGAAAGAGCTCCCAACCATCAAACCTCACTGCTTCTGGTGAACACTGTAAACATGGGCGTTGAAACCATTGTGTGTGAGTGGGACAGGACATTAGACCCCCTCACTTTTAGCACAGAGCTAAGTCAGACAAACCCACTCCACTTGAGGAATGCTGAACTCCATTCCACATTTTAGCTACAGCCTCACGTCCACGCTTCAGGTTCTTCAAACTCATTCCATCTGGCTCATTCAGAGTCTGTTTATATTAAACTCCATTTCCTTTCGACACAACACGGTAAAAAAAAGTATCGTTGTACATATAATAAAGTGGAAATGATCAAATTATTTCAAATGAATAAACGTATGCCGACTAACCTCCATACTCCACTAACTTTACCATACACTTTCTTATTAAACACCCGTTCAAATATCTTTTTTCATTTTGATGAAAGTAAATGGCTGTACGGTGTGATGGGAAAATGAGGAAGAGTGAGATTGGTGAATGAACCTGCATCATATAAGACCAAAACTACAGTCACAGGTTATTAACCACACCACTGAAGCTGCGGAAAAACATTCTTCTAACGCCCATGACTGTAAATATGAAGCGTTGGAAAAGTGAAGTGAGTTGTCCAGTTTGATCAACAACACAAGCCTTCATTTGACAGATATTGTGACTATGACTGTGAGCAACACAAGAAAGCATCATGTACCAGAACAATGAAGCTGGTGTTTTAACACAGTCAATCCTCATCCACACACTCACTTCATTCATCTGCAGAATCTAAACCACTGACTCTAACATTCACTGACCATCCATCTCATCCTCCACCTCATGGGACACTTTTTGATTCCTCTACATAATAAAACAACCATCATGTTTTTCTTCCACGCATACAATGAAAGCTCACAATGTCTATTAGCAGTAAAACTCTGCTGGCATGCAAACACAGCCGTGCTGTACAAATAAATAATTATTGTTTTCATTTATATAGGGGGGAACCTCCTCAACCTCCACCAATGTGCAGCATCCACCTGGATGATGCGACAGCAGCCATATTGCGCCAGATTATTGGTGGCGAGGAGACCGAGGAAGAAGACAATTATATCACATGGGGATGAATAGGAGGTCATGATGTGTAGAGGCAAATTTGGCCAGGGTGCCAGTGTTACACCCCTTTTCTTATTGGAAGGATGACCACAGAGAGTCAGGTCTCATCTGAAGGGTGGTGAAGTACAGGGTCTCCAACACTACACTGGGGCATTAGGACCCACACAGACCCCAGGATGAGTGCCCCCCGCTCCCATCCAGGTACTGACCAGACTCAACCCTGCTGAGCTCTAGTGGACAACCAGTATTGGGGTACAGGGTGATATGCCTGGGTGATATGCCTGACGGCGTATGTGTGTCTGTCTTTCTCTAAAGCCGACATCAGAATATGATCTATTAAGAACAATGGCTTTGTGTGACGGGGGCCAACTAGTTAAGTGCTGTGCAGTGTGTAAACCTCAATCCCCGACCTCAATGAACGCTCTCGCGACAGACGCTAGGGACTGCAATCTATAGCCTCCTCGTTAGAGTGCCCGACTCCCATGCCGGACTGGTTCGAGGCCCGCTTGGAGCGGTGCAGATAAATCTGGTTACATTAGCAAACAACTACAAAAGAGCATCACTGATGCTACACACCACGTCCTAAATAAACAACAAAGACAAAAGACTGCTGAAGATCTCAGCCCTGGAGCTTGTTTCACTTGTCTGCATGATAAACATGTGCTGGATGAATCAACAAATGAATGAACTATGTATTTAAACACCTTCTGAGGAGACCCAACGATACTCCACCAGTTGAAGTTTACCGTGTGAACTAAACTCACTTTCTGGGGCTTTACATTGTGCCCATTCCCAAACAGAAAACTCAGGTTGGCCCATTTCACTGAAGCTCCACTCTGAAATTGGCCATTCTAGTGAAGTCCCAAACAAACAACAGAAGGTTAGCAGATCATGCAAACACGCCGACTGGTCGGGATTAATGTTCAGATCCTGAGACATGCCAGCCAATTACGAGTGACCTAAAATACCTTCAGCTTCAAACTGTGTGACTGATGTGCAGCTCCAAAATGCCATTGGATTATGTTTGAAAAGTCTAAAATCCAAACCTAAAAGATAATTGTGTTTGTATTAAAGATACCAATAAAACGACGTGGTGGTGTGGAAAGTATTGTTAACACAACAGCTGGCAAAAGCAGGTTTTGTTTTGAATAGTAAAAGAGTTTCATGAGCAACAGGGTTTAGGGTGTCTGAATTATAAGCGTGACCTCTAATAACTCTTTCCCAGCTCATTTTCCAGATTTTATGAGAAAACCCTTCCCTGTCAAACACAGAATCTATTGTTATCTATGGTGCTGTTACACATTTTCTGAAAGACAACAGTATCTCTGAATCCAGAAAAGGTCAATAATTGATCTGTTTTTATTCATTGATCTGAATCTGATAATGCCTGATAATGATAAATCCATTATAGAATCTTAATAATCTGAGCTGGTTAATTAAGATGTTGCATCTCTGAAGAAACCTACACACATTAAAGAGGTCAGAAAAAAGAAACAATGAAGAGGCAAGAAAACCTTTCTGTTTAAAAGCAGACTCGGTTCTTTCATTTGGTTTATTGTTTGTCTATATATTCATTACAGGGGTCATATGACACGGCAAAAAGGAATATTATGATTTGTTTTAGATGTAACTCAATGTGTAAACAGGATTTAAAGTTCAAAAAGGCTGTATTTTCCACATAACGTGCATGTTTGTATCTCTGAAACACACTGATTTTTTCACTAAGCTAATGGGTCTGAAAAGCGAGGTGTGCTCTGATTGGCCGGTTCACCAGTGTGTAGTGATTGGTGGAATACTGCAAGCGTGTGAGGGAAATGTAACGTTCCATATGTGGAACATCAGGTTCCTCTTCAATTGTACTGACAGGTACACCACCTTACTTGAGGATACATTTGGGGTGTCTTAGTCAAATCAGACCACCAACTGATATAGATTTGTGAGGGTGTGGTTACACCAGGTGTTTCAGGCAGGTCTGGTTGAGCATTCGCTTTTACATAGAATGACTCTCACACCTTAATTTCTGCAATTTGACATGTCTAATACACGCATCAGCAACTTATAACACACCAAAGACACGTGTTCGCGCCATATGACCCCTTTAAAGAAAACATACTGGGAGCCATCAAATTTGAGTGAAAATGATAAAAATGCTGGCACTGGCGTGCAACTTTTAAAAAAGTTCTGGAGGGAAAGAGTTAACATTCACCCAATTGAGAGGCTCAGAGATGACGTATTTTTGTGTGCACACCCCAGAAGTGAGTTAGCATTTTAGGACTTCTAGTTCCATCACTCCTGAAGGTTTTTTATGGGGTTTAGGTAAATCACCTGAAAGAAGGTCTGTGGTAAAAAAAACCTAAATATTTTCTTGTTTTATTGTATGACATGATACACATCAGGTATAACCCGCTTGTGATTTTTTAAAGCCTAATTGCGTCTTAAAAACGGCGGTTGCTAACATGTTGCTAAAAGCGACTTCTTCCTTTGGCGGCGACGTTAGACGTCATCTCGCATATAAAGGTCACAAATAATGCAACATGGACACAAATCTCTTAAAATGTTGATGCAGATTCAGTCATTTTTAATAAAGTTTGAAAGAGTTGTAGGAGGTTTGGTGGTGGTGACACTGATATAGAGCGACCTTAAGTGAAGTCTGTTTATAGGATCGTAAGCTTTTTACTTCTGATGATTGTATTTTGGCTTCAAAAGTATCTTTTGTAAAGATGATTTTGTAAGACAAAACATGTCAACATCCTAAACCTTTGTTCATCACTGAGCTTAATTTTTGCGATCTTTAAAAAGTTTGGTCGATGGAACCAGCGCAGTGCTTACTTCCGGGTTAGCCTCCAAAAATATGTCATCTCTGAGCCACTCAATTATCATTTCATATTACTTGCTCCAAAAATGATTTAAAAAAGAATACATGATGGATTTTTTAACACTCTTCATGTAGTTTAAAGAGGACCTATTACGCCCCTTTTTACAAACTGATTTAAAATTTGTCAACTCTGAAGTTTCAGCCACAGATCATTTATTATATCATGCTCTATATGCTGATTTCTGGGTGTGTCTCTTTAAATACAAATGAGCTGCTGCTGCCGTTTAACCAAAAAGAAAAAGACCAGGAGAAACTGAGGAGCAGACTTTGACCTTTGACCTTGAGCGCAGGTATACAGGATCTGCTATGTGGCCACTATGCAACCCCACAGCCTGTCACAATAACAACTTTTTGGTTTGCCAATATATTGTCTCACAAAAACAATTGTGATTATCAATATTATCATTTTATGAATATCAGTTGCCATAACATTGACATAATAATGCAAGTACACCCTTTTAAATGCTTAGGAATATTTGGACAATGAAATTGGAATATGTATAATATTTGAGTGTGAATAAAATCAAATTTTATTTCAACATAAATGAAAAATAAAAACTAACTTCCAACTAACAGATAGTTCCATTCCTTGATAATGATTGGATGATTTGCATTTCTCCTCAATCATCCACCTGTGACGCATTACAGTATTACTGCACCTTTGCATAAAATCTGACCGTCTGTACATTCACATTCACATTTAGTCACTTAAACGCCTTTATCCAAAGCAACCTACAAATGAGGTAAACAAGAGAAACAATTGGAACAACACAAGGTCAATAAAAAGCACAAGTGCAGTAAAATCCAGCGCGTCTCTCTCCCGCTCTGTCCCGATCAGATGAACACTCTAGTTCTGGCACTTGACATCTGTTTCTCTTCTACTCTCTGATCACATTATATTGTAACGAGTATAAAACAACAGCTGCTAAAATACTGATGTAAAAACGCGACCTGGTCTGACGACATCAATGATGTACTATATGAGCCATTGTGTGTCTCATGCAGCGCACAGCCTTCACTGCCTTTACTCTCATCAATGTGTTGTTGTGTTATCAATACACTGTTGAGTTACAACACACTCGCACACCGCACTGTGGGGAATATATTTATTTGATTTATATATGCGTATTTTAGGGCTGCAACAACGAATCGATTTAATCGATTAAAATCGATTACTAAAAGAGTTGGCAACGAATTTCATAATCGATTCGTTGTGTCGTGCGACACAGAGACGTTTGATTATAAAAAAATAAACTTTATTTGAGCGCGGAGCGGAGTGAACACACTCGGTCTCTCTCGCGCACTGATGCTAGCAGAGTTTGGCGCCTCATACACAGGGCGGAGCAAAAATTAAAAAAACGAGGAAAGATACATGGCGGAGGCAGAGAAATCCGCGCGACCAAAGTCATCCAACGTGTGGGAGCATTTCACACTAAATAAACAGAGAAAGTGTGTTAACTGCAAAATATGCTAAAGCGACATGTCGGGAGCACCACGCAATGATCCAGCACCTGAAACGCAAACATGTTGGACTCTTTGATGAGGAGGAAGGGAGTTCAACAGCAGGTTAAGTCACTACAGAATCCTACTTTTGTTCCGTTTTGAAGTGAAGAACGTAATGTCCCTGGTGCGGATGTTTACTCGTTATCCAGCTTGACAAGCATGACAAGTTAGCGTTAGCTCGTTAATAACAGAAGTAAAGCAGGGGGGGTATAGTTACTTTGCACTTTGCATTGCAAGAATAAAGACACGTTTTTATTCACTAGCCTTTTTTGAACCATTCATTAATTAATCTGTTGTCATGTATAGCTACACTGCAAAAAAAACATTTCTTACTTTGTAATTTATTTCTCGTTTCCAGTCCAAGTATCTAAAAAAAATCAAGATTACTAGACAAGAAAAATGTTTGAAATTATATCTCATTAAGATTATTTTTCGTACCCCATTGGCAGATAATTTTGCTTGTTTTAAGCAAAAAATCACTTTATTTTGAGGTGTTTTTTTTCAGAAAACAAGACATCATTTCTTATGCTATTTCATGTATCTAGTAAATGTTTCTTGATTTAAGATTTTTTTGATATTTGGTCTGACAACAGGACAAAACTACTAAATTAGAAAAGCAATTTTTGCAGTGTATATTCTGTGCTTTGTCCCATATAGGTTATTATTGACAAATATATTTGTGTGTGTTGTACTTTTTAATTTAATTTTAAAGTTCTTTTATAGCACTCGGTCATCTTAAGCTTTGTTAAAATGTGATGTATAAATGAACCTTACACTTACTACAATGATGGTAATAACTTAATGAATAAGCTTCAAGTGAACTTGAGAGAGTGTGTGTGTCAGTGTGAGAGTTTGTGAGTGTGTGCGTCTGCAAAAGTGTGTGCGTCTGCGAGTGTGTGCATCTGCGAGTGTCTGTCTGCAGTGTAGTGTAGAGAACAAGTTCTGACATTCAAACAAATCCTGTCAAATTTTCTGATTTGTATTGTTCTTTATTTTTTATAAATTATTTATTGTTCTGGCAGCTCATGTGGCACTTTATTTAAAAAAAAGTCTATATATTTGGCAGATGTAAAGCATACATGTGTATGTTTTTTGTGTCAGTCCATTTTTATTTTATTTTATTATAACAGCTCAGGGATGTTCAAGGAGCAACATGTTTGTGCAGTTTCTAAAGATTTTAGTTCTGTTTTTGAATAAAGGGTTGGAAATGAATGCTTTTCTTGGTTTATGCTTCTATCCGATTAATCGAAAAAATTATTTACAGATTAATCGATTATTAAAATAATCGTTAGTTGCAGCCCTAGCGTATTTAATTATATTAAAGTAGAAAAAAATGTTACGTTTGTTATAATAATAAAGCAAAATGTATTTAACAGACTCATGTTTGTGAAACTCATTTGTGGGGATTATTAAAAAGACGGGTGGGTTTTTACCATCACAGGGTGTGCGATTACAAACACTGCAGACACACAGTTATGTTCATGTAAAAATGACATGTGTACAATAGGTCCCCTTTAAATCCATTTACCAGTTCAACATGTTACGTGGCACAACTAGAACCTAAACCAGCTTTACTCAAAGTACAGATGAGAAGATAAGACCAACCTCTTACTGGTGTGTTGAATGGAGTTGCAGTCTGACTGCTGGCGGTCTGTTCGAAGGCTTTGGGCTTTGTTGCGCTCATTTCCGGCTCATCTTGGGTGCAAACAGAGGACTGTTCTTTTGACGATATGGGGCTACCAAAGATCTTCTGTACAGATTGTGATCCAAAGACAAACTTAGGGGGAGAAACCACAGTCTTGATGTTTTGAGGACTGTGCTCTGCACCAGGTGTCACATCCGGTTTCAGGTGGGTTTCTTCAGACGGTCCAGTACGTTCTCTAGTGGTTTCCTCCAGCACAGCGACCGCAGCCTCACCACAGAGCGTCTGTTTGGCGGTGACCAGCACTCCAGAAGAAACCTGGCCAAGTAGCCTTTTTTTTTCCTGAGCGTCCTTTGCTTCTTCAAAGATATGTTTGAAAGCAGCGGCAGTCTCCTGCAGTTTAAAGCGGACTGCTAATTGTTCGACACTGCCCTTCCCTTCAGCAAAATCGAATGCGCTCCAGATCCAGGACTTATCGCTTCCTTTCATTGATTCGAGGTTCATAGTGGAATTTATCCAATGGTTCGCACAGAGTTTTAGAACCTGGTCCCGTCTCATGACGAGTCTCACACATTTGGTTTCATAATGCTGCAGTATTTTAAGGTCTCCTATACCTCTTTCCTTCCACTGACTAAGTTGTTTGTCATAGCGGAATAGCTTGGCTCTGTGGCTGAAAACCACTTTCTCGTTCTCCTCCCCCGTCGAGACTTCAACAATGTCAGGCAGCGGCACAATGGGCTCGAAGTACTGCCCATCCCGTTCTTCCTCCTGCGACACCTCTTGCTCATCATCTGTGCCAACGGACCCCTGGCTCTGGTTCAGCTTAGATGGGGACTTGGAGGGACTGACAATAGGCTGAAAACTGAAACTAAAGCCTGTGGACGATTTGCCAAAACAAAACAAATTTTGGGGAAGCGGATCGGGTTGCAGAGGAGTAGCGCACAAAGAGGTGTCAGCGCTGTCGTCAAGTGCCTCCTTCTGAAAATCGTAGTTATCCCACTCCAAAGTGGGTCCAGTGCTTTCAGAGTCGGGTTTTGCCACCAATTCAGAGGCCTCGCTACTTGTGACATTTCTTTCCTCGTCTTTGCTCTGATAGGTCAAGAAGGATTTGAGGTCCTTGAGACCACTTTTCATTTCTTCAGCTTTCTGTATGAGATGGGCCGTTCTGCCCGAGCTGACAAGCTTGTGAGGAGTCTGCAGAGGAATATCCAAAAGGAGCCGTTGACATTCCTCAAACTTTACCTTGAAGTCTTCTGCGAGTTCTGGTGTTTTCAATTTTGCAGCAAGTTGCTCTAGCTTGGCATCTCCTTCAGAGAAGTCATTGGCCAGCCACATCCAGGCCCTGTCTGACCCAGCGAGGGGCTTTAAGTTCATTGTGGTTGTGATCCAGTGGTTAGCACATACCTTCAACACCTGTTCTCTTCTCATAAGAACTCGGAGTTTGCCATTTTGATTGTTTTTGAGGAATTTAAGGTTGCCAACCCCTCTTTCTTTCCACTGACTAGTTTCTGTATCAAATCTAAAGAGCTTGACACGTTGTGAATACAAGATTTTCTCATCCTCCTCCCCGGTAACAAGGTCAACCTTCTCAGGCATCTGAACAACTGGTTCAAACTGAATATCATCATTCTCCTCTGTTTTGTAAATTTCTTCTTCCTCTTGATCAGCTGACGTGTAAGCCTTTAGGCTGGACTGCAATGAGGTAAAGACTTTCTCTCCGGCCCCTGCGAAGCCTTTGAAATTGGGATCCTTTGGTCCAAGCTGAAAGCTACCTTCTGAGGACTTTGCCAAGTCTGCAAAACTGGAAGAGTTTGACTTGCCGCTAATAAGGGGATTGTCACTATCACTTGCATTGTTCACAGATGGAAGCGAAGTGGCTGTCTCTGTCTCCTTGTGCTGTTCGGCAAAATTTCTGAGGAGTTGAGATGCAGATTCATTTTGTGCCGACTTCGCCTCCGAATCCCCAGTGCCAAACTTGAATCCGCCAGGAGGCATTGGCATGGAAAACAAAAAGGGTGAACTGCTTGATGACTTATCCGTCCCAGTTGCCGAAGGCACAAAGTTGAAGCTTTCTGAAGTCGTTTTATCTTTACTCAAACCAAACTGAAAAGGAGGGCCCGAATTGAAAGCTGCTTTAATTCCAGTGGCAGCAGGTTGGTCGGAAGAACTACCAAAACTAAAGGTAAAAGAGGAACTTGAGGGTGCAGTGGAGGTCTTGCTTTTCACATTTGGGTTCGCCGTTTGGCATGCGACACAGTGGCTGGACGTACCATCATTTCTTACCAGGCAGGTTTCGCAATCCCACTGCTCATCCTTTTTTGCAAACATGGCAGCTAAGCCACCTTGCGATGTCGATTTATTTTTTCCAGTGATGCAGGGGGTTTTACAAGAAACACATTCAGTTGATGTTGCTTCATTCCTTACTAAGCAGGCGTCACAGTCCCACTGACCCTCTTTCTTTACAAATTTAGAGCCAAAAGAGAACGATGTTACATCCCCTTTCACGCCTTGTGACGAATCAGTCTGATCTGCTGGCGTATCTGCCTGAGGTTTCAAAATGGCATTGCCTAAACCAAATTTAAAAGTTTTAGGGATTTGAGATCCAAATGAGCTGACATTCGTGGTAGTATTCTTAAGAGAATCCCCAGAAAGTCCAAAAGTGAGGAGTTTAGAAGGAGGAGCAACAGAGTATTTTCCTTGCTCCTGAGGTGTATGACTCTTGACAGATGGACCAGGGCTGTTGCAGGCAACACATGCTGCAGATGTGGGGGCGTTTCTTACACAACATACGTTGCAATCCCATTCACCCTCTTTTTTGAAAAAGAGAGTTCTGAGATCCATGTCTTTGCGTGACACCTGTTTTTCACTTTTTTTCTCTAGATTTTGGCTTTGTTGTTCCGAAGACTTTAGCGAAAACATCTGAGCCTCTTCAAATTTTGATTTGAACAGCGCCGCCTCGTCTGCCGTTTTGAAACGTATGGCCAGCTGCTCGGTCCTTGGCATTTCATCTGCATAGTCCATGGCATACCACACCCAGGACTTGTCAGATCCAGCGTTGGGTTTCAAGGCCATATCTGCTGTGATGTAGTGATTAGCACATATTTTGAGAACTTGCTCCCTCCTCATCAACAGACGAACCTTTCCAGATGATTTGTGTTTCAGTATTTTGATGCTGCCAATTCCCCTCTCCTTCCATTCTTTGGTGTCAGGCTCAAATCGGAAGAGCTTGGCTCTGTTACAGAACATTTCCTCTTCCTCCTCCTCACCGGTTTTCACATCAACTTTATCAGGTAGAGGCACAATGGGTTCAAAATGAGGTCCATCCTCATCCTCTTCCATGTGGGTACTCTCATTATCACTCTCAACACTTCTTTCTTCTCGCGTCTCCGCATTTCCAAGTAAAGGTTGAATTCCACTTGGAAAGTTAAATGTTTGCTCAGTCATGCCAAAATTAATCGGTTTACTCTGAGCAGCATCGGAGAATAAAAATCCTGCTGCATTTTTACCACCAAAGGTGAAAACTCCACCCTGGCTTGACCGCTGGTCTTGAGTCTGATGTTTTGCTTCAGACAAACCTTCGGTTTTGGGGGGCATTTCTGATGTCAGAAGTCCCAAAAGACTTTCACTGTTTTTCATTTGGGTGGCCGAAAAGGTTAAATCCCCATCATTAGACTTGAAGTTAGAGTTGAACTTGAATGCGGTTGTGGCCGAGGTTGATGGGGCAGCAATGACGCCACCGAAAAGTGGAACCTTAGTGGCCTCACCGGAGAACTGCTGCCCAAAGCTCATCTTGGGGTCTGTCGTCTTGGTTTCACTGCTCCTTGCTGCCTGGGCAGATGGAACAACACTTGGCTTGGTAAAATATCCAGGCTCAGGCAAAGATGGGTTGGTTGTAGGCTGAGGAACATTGTGAGAGTAATATTCTTCACTGTATGGCGAGAGTAAGGCTGTAGCTGGTGACTCGAATCGAATTGGAGCACCAAACACCTGTTCTTGAGGATATATGCATGCGGGTGTGGACTGAAGAGGTGGCGTGTTTGTCGACTGCTGGTAGGCATACACATGTTGCTGAGGAGGAAGTCGATTTATCCCATATAGCGGACCCTGCAAAGGCAACCAAACAAAACTTTGAGATGCGTTACTTGTTCAGGCCCAGATCGTACCTTGTTTTAATGGAAAAATAACCATTAACACCTTGTTAATAATAGTACATTTTACTTGAAGGTGCCTTTCAAAACACTCAAGGACACCGTACAATTGAGCTACAATTATAAGAACCAACAACACAACAAATAACAATTGTTTAAATGTTAAGAATGATCAGAAAAAAGCTAATCTTAACGAATGAGTTTTAAGACCTGATTTGTCCCGTATACCGGACCCTGCAAAGGCAACCACACAATACTTGTTCAGGCCCAGATCGTACCTTGTTTTAATTGAAAAAGGAGCAATTACCTTTGTTGGCGTAACGTTCACAGCAGGACGCAGAAGGTACTGCGAGTTATACGCTGGAGATTGATTGTAGTATCCCGAGGGCCCAGTAGTAGCAACTGCCAGAGATGAGCAATAGAAGTAGTCGTTTTCAAATGTTTGTTAAGAACAACATTTTAAAAGAGCACTGACTTTTAAGACATGTTTGGAACATAAGAAAGCCAATAAAATGACCTGTAAGAGGAACCCCATGAAATGGCTGTGCACCTGGAAAAGGTTCCTGAAGTCCTTCAGCAGCGTAACTTTCTCCATACATCCTATACGGAGATCCTGTAGCATCAGATGAGTTGTGATGCATGTCATGGACCTCATTCTGCAGATCAAGAGGAAATGACATGTAAAACATCTGCCTGACCCAGGTGCCAGCTACAGCAAACTGTTGAAAATGTCACTCAGCGCCCTTTTTATTCTTTTTAACAGATCACTCAGAAATGGTTGAACCAAAATCGCTTACAACCTAATTCTAAGAAACATCTTATTCAAGAGTTCAAATCTCAAGGCTGTTGGCGAGCCACTGACCTTCAAGGCTTCGACCTTATGACACAACATCTGCAAGAGTGACTTCTGGTCCTCTGCCCAGTGAGGAGGGGTTCTTGGGGAAAACTTTGAGAGACAACAGTACCACTTAACTGTAAGTCATGCTCATCCTAAACCTGAAGCAGGTTTGTGCAGGTTTATGCTATGACGTACCAATGGTCTTTTGGTGGGTGACGTGACGCTTTTGGTTGGGGACTGCGTAGAGAACTTCACGTGAGCTTCTGTAGGCTGACTGGGACTTGATGTCACTGGATGATCTAAATGATCTTCATCCATCTCTCCACTATCCTCAAGCTGCTGGTTGACTTCATTCAACAAATCCATCACTTCCTCCATAGACACAGGTAACTAACAACCAACACATATGAAGCCATAAACAACACAAGCGTACTTTTAAAGCAATTCATGCGTTTAGTGGGTCCAATAGGACAGAAAACATTCATGTAAATGTTAACACTTTGAGAAATGTGTCGTAGTCTGTCGTACCTTCTCCACGTCCTCTCCATTGGCCTGACTGATCTTTGTTAAGTAGTTTCTGAACTGCCGAAGAATGTTAACACAGCGGTCTTGAGTCTCCTCTAGCCCGTTCCCGGCTTCCTCTGAGAGTCTCTGATATATCTGACAAACAAACAGAAAATCACATCCTCTGAAAACTATTATAGGTTACATGCCGTTCTATCAGGTCTGAATTTGCGGTCAAAGCACCTTCGCGAGATGCCAGTTAGACGAGACGCTGTTCAGCTTCTGAAGCTGTGAGATGGCCTCATCTGTGTTGCCTTCGATGTCGAGCAGTGCAGCAAAACTGATGGCCGCCTCTTCCTCATACACACGCACATCAGCCAACTGCAGTAAAGAGCACTGACATTCATTATTCCACTCATTTCTCTACACACTTATCCTCTTAACCCGATGAGCAGGCTAAATAGCGTCAGCGCACCTTTATGTCTTGACTTTGGAAGTGTTGGAACATGGGTTCCAGAGGCTCGGGAATGCTCCGTCTCTTTTTGATTTTCTCAAGTGACGGAAGCACAACCTTCCAGTAGTGTACACAACGACAAGCATACTCTTTCTGATCATAGTAGGAGTTCACCCTTTCACCCTGTTCACATGAAAACAAACCAATTCAATTCAAACTTCACCAGGTGCATTCTGGGATTCTTTTCACACAATTTCTCATATGCTGGACAGATGCTCCTTATTATTCTTTTGTGGAAGTCTGTCGACAATTCATTTGAGCACTCTTTGAAATCATAATAAGTGCCTGTTGTCAAGTGTGTGTGTGGATGAGAGCAGAAGGGTGTGAATGACAGATGAGGTGGATTTACAGCATTTGTGAGATGTTGGGCCCAGTGAATAAGCAGCGCCGGTTGAAGCCCATGTTTCTCCCCGGCCCGTAGCGTGTTCAGCCCGTGCTGAACAACCAATCGCAGTTTAGCGGACATCCCCCTGCAATAAAGAAACAGAGGTAGAGTCAGAGGTACCCTCGTGAAGTGATGATGTCACATGATGATGACAATGCACTCACGGGGTTTTTTTATGAATCAGACAGTAGACGGCGTCCCACCACTGTCTCTGTTTCTCTGAGGAGAGTAACTTCATGATGTTCATGGGTAAACATCTGGGCTCATGTGACTGATGACTCGCGCTCATCTTTGCAGTCTCTTGCATTTGAGTGGAACACGTAAACACAACGCCCCACAAAAACACCTATAAAACAAACACACACCACATTCAATTCACAACAAACTAATATATTCCCACTCACTGATAACCTCGTATAGGCTCCATGTCACTTATGGACCACAAAACCTGAGGGATATTTTGATATTTGATGATGTTGACTGAAATGATTTCTGGCCGGCTGATGTTTAGTTCAGTTCTGTTAAGGATGAGGATCAAGACTTGTTCTTCTAACTCTTTTACTAGAACAACTGAACATTCATTCATGGTCTTTCTTGCTATTAAAAGCCAATCGAGAGCAGGCGGATCGTCTGATATTCTGTTTAATTTGTGGAGATAAGAAAGTCAAGTACACACCTCGAGATCCAGCAGGCAGATGGATTCTGGAGTGTTAGTGTCCAGCTTGGAGGTCTCAAGAGTGAGCCGAGGAAAGAGCTGTCTGAGCCAATCCTGAAGAGACATGCTGTGACCCATTATAGCCCACTGCAGAGCCAACCACGTCAAGTGCTGAAGAGAGCCGGCGTGACACAACACTGCACCTGCAACACCACCACACAAGTCAACCTACAGCAACACAACAACACACAAGTGATGGTGATGTGGTTAATATTACCATTGTCCCACTTGATGAGATCGGTGTTGTCTGGGACGCGTGCGTTAATGCTGCTGATGTCATCGTTGCTGATGAAGGACAGATGTTCCTGTGTCTGCGATCCGAAGAGTTTGTCGATCAGATGATTCTGGCCGCTCTTATTCCGGAACGCTTCTACCACATCATTCACCAGCTGCCCAGCGTCTGAGCTTAAATTCAACAGCATGTGACCCGCTTGACTCTGACGATCACAGGCCAACAGCTCCAGAGGATGATGGGATTGAAGGTCACCTTTGAAAGCTTTCGCTTTGGGTCTTGGAGCCTGAAGCAGAGAGAGTGAATCTATGACTGGACAAAGACTTGAAGAGAGGAAGCGTAAATGATGGGGATGGGCAAAATCTGTCATTTTTTCCCCACAATAGGAATTAGTCTACACGTGATATAAAGGATAAAGTCTAGATGATGACGTGTATCTGTGCGAGACCCATTCACAGCTCATATGTGGAAGTAGAACAAGGATAGTGGAGGGTGGATATCCCCTGTAGAGGAGCTCTAGCACTAGAGAATGATAAGCCCCACTGTGGGGTATAGTTTTTTTTACTTCGTTAGTTCAATATTTTTTGACAGTTATGCAAGGAATAATTGCAGACAGGCCGTGTGCATTAACTTTCATCTTTTAGACACACCAATCCACACAATGAAAGAGTGGGTCTATCAGAATATATGTGTTATCAGTTATAAGCAGCACGAAGAGGAAAACCGACAAGTAGGCTATCAGTTTTTATTCATGCATTTCGTTTTTCTATTTAGTTATTTCAGTATATGTATTTATATGTTGCCTTTGAAATTCTGTGTTTATTGAACCAAAACTGCACACATTTCCATGAAGAGTAAAGTTTGAGATAGTGAAGGTCAGATGAAGAGCTGGTGCTGTGTGTGGTGATGGCCTGTAGACTACATTATAACCTCTGCTGTTTAAACTTGACGAAGTGACGTGGAAGTGTAATGTGGTCAGCAGACCTGGAACACCTTCATAGATTTACTGAAATTCAATGCATACCCATTAGCACTAACACGATAAACCGATGATAAATATCACATGATTTATGCACAGCTTTTGAGTGAAGTACGGGAAATTGCTGCATCCGAAAGCCAGATGGCGCTGTCGAGCGGAAACTACAAATACGCACTGCTACAGAAGAAGATCATAACACATTCTAGAATCTAGGAAATGCCCCAGCTCTTTTTAAAACTGTTCCTCAAGCCTCCTTAGGTATTTTTGTGATAGTAAAGTAGATTTATAATGATCATGTTTGACGGGTGTTGCTTTTTCAAATGCACATTAAAACTGTGCGTTCAGACCGCCGGCGACGAGAGCGCCAAAGTGGCCGGAAGTAGGGCTGCAACTAACGAGTATTTTAATAATCGATTAATCTGTAAATTATTTTTTCGATTAATCGATGAATCGGATAGAAACATAAAACAAGAAAAGCATTCATTTCCAACCCCTTATTCAAAAACAGAACTAAAATCTTTAGAAAGTGCACAAACATGTTGCTCCTTGAACATCCCTGAGCTGTTATAATAATAATAAAATAAAAATGGACGAACACAAAAAACATACACATGTATGCTTTACATCTGCCAAATATATAGACTTTATTTAAATAAAAGTGCCACCTGAGCTGCCAGAACAATAAATAATTTATAAAAAATAAAGAACAATACAAATCAGAACATTTGACAGGATTTGTTTGAATATCAGAACTTCTACACTACACTGCAGACAGACACTCGCAGATGCACACACTCGCAGACGCGCACACTTTTGAAGACGCACACACTCACAAACTCTCACACTGACACACACACACACACACACACACTCTCTCTCAAGTTCACTTGAAGCTTATTCATTAAATTATTACAATCATTGTAGTAAGTGCAAGCTTCATTTATACACCACATTTAAACACAGCTTTAGATGACCAAGTGCTATAAAATAACTTTAAAATTAAATTAAAAAGTACAACACACACAAATATATTAGTCAATAATAACCTATATGGGACAAAGCACAGAATATACACTGCAAAAATTGCTTTTCTAACTTAGTAGTTTTGTCCTGTTGTCAGTCCAAATATCAAAAAAAATCTTAAATCAAGATTCATTTACTAGACACATGAAATAGCATAAGAAGTTATGTTTTGTTTTCTGAAAAAACACCTCAAAAAAAGTGATTGTTTGCTTAAAACAAGCAAAATTATCTGCCAATGGGGTACGAAAAATAATCTTAATGAGATATAATTTCAAACAGAAGTTTTAAGCATCAATTAATTTTCTCAGGCCATTTTTCTTGTCTAGTAATCTTGATTTTTTTAAAAATCAAATTTACTAAGAAAAAAAAATAATGAAATAAATTACTAAGTAAGAAAATCTTTTTTTGCAGTGTAGCTATACATGACAACAGATTGATTAATGAATGGTTCAAAAAAGGCCAGTGAATAAAAACGTGTCTTTATTCTTGCAATGCAAAGTGCAAAGTAACTATACCACCCCTGCTTCACTACTGTTATTAACGAGCTAATGCTAACTTGTCATGCTTGTCAAGCTGGATAACGAGTAAACATCCGCACCAGGGACATTACGTTCTTCACTTAAAACGGAACATAAGTAGGATTCTGTAGTGACTTAACCTGCTGTTGAACTACCTTCCTCCTCATCAAAGAGTCCAACATGTTTGCGTTTCAGGTGCTGTATCATTGCCGTGGTGCTCCCGCCATGTCGCTTTTGCATATTTTGCAGTTAACACACTTTTTCTGTTTATTTAGTGTGAAATGCTCCCGCACATTGGATGACTTGGGTCGCGCGGATTTCTCTGCCTCCGTCATGTATCTTTACTCGTTTATTTTTATTTTTGCTCCGCCCTGTCTATGAGGCGCCAAACTTTGCTAGCATCAGTGCGCGAGAGAGACCGAGTGTGTTCACTCCGCTCCGCGCTCAAATAAAGTTTTTTTTATAATCAAACGTCTCCGTGTCGCGCGACACAACGAATCAATTATGAAATTCGTTGCCAACTCTTTTAGTAATCGATTTTAATCGATTAAAGCGATTCGTTGTTGCAGCCCTAGCCGGAAGTCATTAATTTTCAATGCGAGTCAGCGGCGAGCAGCAGCGCGGCGCGTCTTGGCCGTCAAGGAGAGTTGAAATCAGGTCAGCTTTATGGTAATGAGCTATGACACGGTTTGGCGGCAACCAATTGGAATTTAGAAGTCTACCGCTTAAGAGGATTCCAGAGAACGCAGCCCTGTTAAAACATATTCACATGATTCACATATAGCCTACTAGGCGTGGCTTCATCAACAACAGCGGACACGCCCCCAGCATATTTTTTATGACCTGAATATTTTTCCAAGTTTTTGATCGCTTATATTATTTAGGTTTATTTCTCCATTCAAATTTGGCTGGGTGGTTATTAACACACTTTTCTGCTGTGTGACAAACTCAGAACACATATTTGAAAGTCAATTTACTCAGGCTTTAAAGTTTGTTTATTTGTTAATAACAATTTAAAATGTAATATTCTGCTTCCTTTATTTATAATTATATATAGGAATTTACAGTCTGTACGATGTTTGACAGGTGTTTCTTTCTCCTACATCTTAAATATGTGCTTCTCGGATATAATCAGGCTGTGTTTGTGTATTTTGTGTTCTTTGCATGTGGAGTTCTGTTTTATGAATATGAACCAGTGTGCGTGTGCTCACCCTTTTGTTTTGAACTCTAATGTTTACTTCTAGTCAATATGTGTCATGTACAGCTGCTTTGTACCAATGAAAATTGTAAAAGCACTATATGAATAATGTTGAGATGAGTTGCATGTAGAGGATATCACTTGATTTGTTTTATTCACTTTTTGCACTCTTTTTGTCGTAATAAAAGTCACCGTGCTTTGTGAGTTTCTCTGAAGTTTGAGAAAAGTTTTTTTTTTCTGGGTCAGAAATGATCTTGGGTGGTGGCAGATGAACATAATAAGATGCATGAAAATAAATGGGAAAAATCGCCACAGGATTCGGTGGTTGGATTTGATTTTATAAGCGCAGCTTGTCAGTGAAGTTTGGTTAAATCTGAGAGTCAGAAATCACCCAGAATATCCACATAAGCCCGCAGAAGAAGTCCCAGAACAACAGTGTTGGGTGTAACTAGTTACTAAGCAATTAGTTACTGTATTTTAATTACTTTTCCCTTGAAAAGTAAGGGATTACTCAAATGTTTTCTGTAATTTAATTACAGTTACTTTAGATGTACTTAAACTAAATACTTTGTGAAATATATGCGTGTGCAATAATGTAATTGACATCAAAATTCAAAGTCTTACGTTAAAATCTGTGCTTTAATATATAATTCTCACATTTGTAATACTTTGGTCAGTTAATAATATTATTTATTTGAATGAATTAAATAAGCCGTTTCATGTCTATCCTTGAATCTTTTATCTAATCAAGGTTGATGTAGGATATAGAAAGTAATTAGTAATGAGTAACTAAATACTTTTTGGACAGAGTAATTTGGACAGTAATCTAATTACACTATTGAATATGTAATGAGTAACTAGTAATTCATTACTTTTTCAAAGTAACTTACCCAACACTGCAGAACATACTCACTTCTACAGGCTTCTTTCATATAGCCTCCTCAGGTATTTTCATGATAATGAAGTATATTCAGAATGATGCTGTTGACCGGTGTTAAATTCACGTTCTGAGCAACTTAACCAGCTCAGTGCTTTCAGATCGAACAGCATTTCCTACTGATCACAAAGCCGTGCTTGACGGACAAGATGGGCATAAAAACAGAATCACAGCCTTCGCACTAGACAGGTCAACTTAAGCATGATTTAGAAATGTATCAAGCATCTTTTAAAGGCCCCAGTTTCCCCCTGTTTTCAAAGCTTTGATTGTGTTTAACAATGTATGTTCATGTTTCTAGTTTAAAAAAAACCTTTATATTTAACATATTTCAAGTCTATCGTCCACCGCTGTCTCACTTCTCACTAAACGAAACGCTCTGATTGGTAAAGCTGACCAGGTCTGTCGTGATTGGTTCCCTGCTTAGAGTGTGTGAAGATGTCCCACCCAGACCATATCAGCTAGTTCCGCTCCTCAATCTGATGTGATTGGTCTGTTCCCCTCTCAGTGCACGTGAATTCATAAGCTTTGGCTTTTAGCAATAAACAGTAACAATGGTGTCAACTTCACTTCATTAGTTAAAAACATGTGGATCCATCGATGTGTTACAGAGGTCTGCTAGTGCATATGCAAACGTCAATCTTTGTTAGAGATCGCGTTTTTCTACTATGGTGAGGGAAATGACACCGGACTGAATGGCGTCAAACCGGTTATCACTAATAACGGAGTTGGATATCAAAACAAGCAGATTGACCAGGAGACATTTGAAAGCAGGACTTCAAAGGACGTTTCATAGAAGGTCTTTAGACAGAGGTATACGCACACACACAATATCAGTGTGTTACACAGGACAGCCGATGTTAAAGTCATGAAGCTGATATTTGACCGTTGGTTATCTTAGAATGTGTGTAGCTGAATTCTTATTGCCAACTGTAGGACTGTGATGAAAGTGGAAGTAGTTTAGCATGTAGCTTAGTCAAATGTTTACGATCTCTGATAAACGAACACTACTCCAGCGGCGGCTCCTCTTCTCTGAGGAAGGCCTCGCCAAATTTTTGGCGTGTTCCTTTGGGCGGAGGTTATTAAAAGCAATAGGAATAGTGACATCATGTACCCGGGAGGAAGAGGGCTGTAGTCCGATCCTGCCGTTCTCTGTAGTCATTGAAAAGCAAATTCTGCACTGAACTTTGAGCTTTATCATTTTGCAGGTATTATTTATGCTCTAACAGCAACATTACACACTAACTAAAGGTTGAAAAATTGGATCATGGGGAATGCGTCCATTAAACATAGTCATCCACAGTTAAAAGTCTACTCTTGCACTGCGAGCCCAAAACTGACCGCTTATCCAATGTAAATCCAAACATGCATTTGATGTTATTGTATTTAGTTTCACAACGCTTTTCCAGATCATATAATGGGTATGAAATTATGTGACACAGATATGAGCTGTCACTCAAACTATCATCCTCTAGCTCTCTTTGTTTTCATTTTCATTTGTTAGACCTGACCATTATTTTGATAAATAATCATATCACAGGGTAGTCAAAAGTAAACTATTTTCATCCCTTATTTTAAATAACAGTTCTTATTTTCACCACATACAAGAACTTGTGTATTGTTCTGGTTTCACCTCTCACGAGTCTAAATCACTAAATCACTTATAGGCAGTTTACTACATATTGTCATATAAATAAACTGTAAGTGTATTTAGACTAAATCTTACTAACCGTTCTTGCTAAATGGCCAAAGCACAATCACCTCCTGAGGTGTTTTAAGTGTTAATACTGACTGACTGGGTTCCCCAAAAATGAAAATTGTGTCATTGAGGGGTGAGATCTGTTTGGTTATGGACATTCTTCCAAATATCTTCCTGTGTGTTCATCCGAGCAGATGTGGAACAACATGAGGGTGAGTGAACGGTGACAGAATTGAGGGGCTGTGTGATTTGGAGAAAATACAGATGTATTTCATTTTTATCCCATCACGTCCACATCGCAGCTTCTTGCGATAAGCAAATCGCAATGTCTCACATCGCGATTGCGATTGGATTTCGATTAATCGTACCGCCCTAACGTGCTGTGTGTAAATCACATCTGGTAGAACACTGCAGAAGACACGTTTACACAGAAAGAAAACACTTCATTGCTGGATTTGATTTTTTTAATTGATGAAATGTTTTTTTGTCGTTGATGTCAGCTTCATGTCTGGATTAAGTTCGAGCCCAATTCAGCAGTCGTTCAGGTATAAATATATTTTCTGAATGCGGTGGATTGCTTGTGATTATTATATGCCAGGAAGAGCGACAGGGCACAGACAGGCATGTTCTGCATATAACATCATTGTTCTGTCAGAGCGTTTTGAAAACATACGGAGCAGTCTGTCCCGCAGTACTTTCACATCATACGCCGATCGCCCCGCACAACACCGTATGAGGTCAAAACACAGCTACGTTTGGAGATACACAGCATGCACAGGCTCGCCAGTCATCTAAAGCACTCAGAAATCACATTCAATGATCCAATAAAGCTTTGGTGGGGCAAAATATTGTGTTCTGATGTACCGAAGGCTCTGACACAGTGTAGGAGAAAGCCACGGACAGCCTGATGCCATCGCTTTCTCCTCCAGCGTATACAACATAAGCACATAACAAGATGTGTGTTTGAACTTTCATTCAACTTGATTCTTTATTATGATAACCTTTGCTGTGTAAAGAACCCGTTAGTTTATGGATGATTTTTACTTTGTCAATAAATGATAGCCAAAAACTATAGGACCCTTCATTCACCATTGATAGAAATAGCAAAAAATCTTGTGATGTAGTTATGGGGTACCTGATAAGCGATGAGATAACACAGCGCTGCTAAATCCAGCACGGCTCTCCACTGCTGTTGGTCACGAGCGGTCTTCATCAGCAGATGTCCGGCGTACATGTACAGGTGACCTCTCATCTCTGTGAACACCTCGGACAGATCGTCCGCTGTGTTTCTGGCTGTATTCTTTAGAGACTGCATCACACGATCAAAACTGCAAACACAAAAGACCAAGAACACGTCAAGAGATCCTTTTTAAAGGTTGGACGATGTAGGCAAGCATTTGACGGTTGGTGGTGTTTTCAAAGTGATTGTCAGTTTGTTTTGGGCTCTGTCCAGTGTCAAGACAGCACAGGGTTCAGATAAAACACGCACTGAATGTTGACTGAAGTAAACCTTAGCCTAGACACACACACAGTTCAAACAGCACTACAGTTGTGTAATTGTGTTGAGTTGATGAGCAACAGAAGAGAAGAGAAACTCACGTGCAGAGAACATCAGTGCTCTCCTGACAGCTGTTCATCTTCAGTGTGAGTCTCACGAGACCACAGTGTGAGAGTAAAAGATCTTTCTGAATCTTACGAGACGTCAGCTCATTATTCAACATGCTCGGCTGCCGGAGATAATCCTGTAAGAGACATCAGAGCCATTACAGCTCTGCACAGTGACAGGTTTCTCCTTCCTTCTTTTGGATGACTCAGTGATATAATCCATCCACTCAACACCATCAATAACAGCATCTGAGAGCTAGATCTTTCATATCCAGTCAAGATGTGCGTTTTGTGTCTTTCATGTTAATCATGGTTTCATAGGGATTTTAATATGAACACATATCCATCGCTCACCTGAAGAGTCTCCACTTTGACCTTATACCAGTCCAGACTGTCTCGGAGCGCTGCGCTATTCTCCACAGCGAGACAGTGTTTGACAAAGTCATCATAGCGTCCGTCTGACCTGTACAGCTGAATTAATCTGCCGTTAATGTAAACATCGTCAGGACGGAGCTTGAGTTCAGATTCCAGCAGCTCATACAGCGGAGCAAAACCAATCTGTCCCTGAGCGCTCAGAAGTTTCTCCTGAAACAAACAAACACAGACATCAGGAAGGATGTGAAAGACTGCGGTGGGTTGAAACTACAGTTGGGTTACTGCACTAACCCTCAGTTTAAAAACCCCCGGATGACCCGGCAGCAGCCTGGAAGCCTTCTCTACCCAGAACTCCACTCGACTGTCATGAAGAGGCTTACTACACAGCAACTCGGCCACTTTCAGAACCAGATCTTTCTGGGCTGGATTCAGATCCACCGAACGCTACGAAACACATCACACATACAACACTCAAGCAAAAGACCTTCAGAAACATTCTGTGTCATGGTGGAAGTGCAGAATGTAAATGGGTTGTTATTGTTGTAGTTTCATGCCAAAAAACAAAACGGTACAGAAAAATGTCATGTCCTGTAAAATAATTATATGAGATGTACAATATCAGATCAAATCCATGTATTGGTTATTTGAGTTTCACAGTCATGAGAGTTTACATTGACTGGATTATTGTTTTGGAAATGATAAAAGGACAAAATCTGATTATAAATGTTAGTACAGTGATGCACATCCATGTGTGAATTTCAGTTTTTTAAAGTTCTCTTGTTTTAAAAACGAATGTGTGTAGTGTGTTTATTGACACACAAATGAGGCTTTGCCAGGGACACAGTTTACATGCATTTAAATATGTAAATAATATTCAGGTACCTTGTAACATCCCACGGCCTTGTCAATTTCACCATCACTTTCAAATAGTTGACCAAGAAACTTGTGTGCTTTAGGATCCTTTGGTTGAATCGTTAAATAATCTGAAACATGTCTGTGTGTGTCAGAGAAAGAAAGAAATGGGGGTTAAAATCTCCTTCAGAGACATCTGAGAAAAAAAAAATACATTTCACAAAGAGCAAAAGAATTTACCTTCTGGCAAGTTCATACTCTTTAGCTTCAAAGTATAACTTTGCAAACAAAAATCCTTTAAGCGGCTTCTGCAAGAAACAAAAAAGAAGTTTGAGCTACAATTTCATCACGATTACGTAATATTAGTAAAATAGCAAGAACTCTTCTCTCTCATTCCCTTCAGCTCCGTTCACGCAGTAAAAAACATGAAACCAGCACACACTTTTATATTCCTGACATATAAACATCAACAATTATTATTCATTTATTTAGTTGTTTTTTAACGCAACATCAGCAAACTTATGATGATACAAGGAAACTTCACAAGCAAAGATCTAGGGTTGTGCAATGAATCGAAAGTCCAGAATCGAAAGTTTGTTTACATCATATATGTCTGTGTACTGTAAATATTGTTTTTGTATTTATAAACACATTAACGTACACATATAGATATAGTGACCTGTTTGTCAGGTATGGTGACCCATCCCCAAAATGTGACCTCTACTGTTAACCCATCCAGTGAGTAGTGAACAGACGTCCACCCGGAGCAGTGGTCAGATATCACTGCAGCACCCAGAGAGCCAGTAGAGGTGAGATGCCTTGATCAAGAACACCCCAGTCAATACCTGCCGGTCCTGAGAATCAAAACTGCATCCATCTGGTCACGAGTCCGACTCTCTAACCATTAGCCCACGACTGCCCCTTGTATATATTTAGAAATATTTTTCTTCGATATATATACTAAAACTTACTCTCCTTTTAAAGTATGAAATTAATATCCACAGTGGACTGACAAATATTACTAAACACAAACTTTTATTCTGGAAGCGATTCAAATCATTAAATAACTATGGTTAATACAATGTAAGAAAATTTTAATTCTACACAGTGTAAAAAAGGGATATTTATAAAATTCTTTATTTTAATAAACAATGATTAAAGGTGTGAACATGTCGCATGTGACAACATTTCTCCGCCTCATGTCCGCAACTTCTAGTGAATTAAGGTTAGTGATCAAAAAGTTGGAATCAAAACACAAGACAGATTCCCAATAAAGAATATGTGACAGAAATAAGAATATAAAGAAGAGACTGAGTCCTGAAAGACAATCAATACATTTCTGTCCTCGTGTGTGAAAACACTTTTGGGCGCGTTTCAGGGGCTCTGTGCATTTAGCAGTCAAATGTTTTTGTTGTTGTTTTTAACTTGTGTAAGTGAACACTTTTGTCAGACTGAACACGAGTTGTGTGTGTGTGATGTGAGACTTCAACAGCAGGCCTGTGTGTGCTGGTCTACCGGCTCTTCTTACCTCTTTCTGTGCGGGAGAAGCGCTGTAAACGGATGAAATATAGCGCTCCACATCTGCTTTACTCCTCCTCATAGCTACAGTCCGATCTCCGGCGACTGATCTCTCGATCTAAAATCGGATCAATTAAACACATCAAAAGATCTAATAACAGCACTGAACTAGCGTGAACAGCTACTCGAACTAGCTTGACAGACAGGTTTGAGAAGGGCGGGATAACTTCTGTTTACGCTGTCATACCGCCACCCACTGGACCGGAGTGAAACATGCATTTATAAACCTTAACAAGTTCAGTTGTGATATGCATGCTTTTATCTGTGTGTGTTTTCACTACAGTTCATTTATTTTCTGTTATACACTACAAAATGACTCTGCTTCATCACGTTATAAACAGAATCCTGTTTGAAGATGTCATTTTTAAACAAGAAATTATTTAAAGCAGATGTTGTGGTTAGTGCAATATTTAATCAACTTTAAAGAAACAAAGACGACTAAGTATTGCTGGTGCTGGCATATTTATTCCACGTGCCACAGGCTTCTACACATCACTCTTCTCTTCTTGTCAACTGCACTCACTTTATACAAAACCATTACTGATGCCTAGTGGTCAAAATAAATAATATCAATAAATCCTACTCATTACAATAAGAACATCACTTTTCTACTATTGTAATCTGTTGTTTCTTTGCCAACATGTTCTTGTATGTTCTACGGGTTTCTACCTTTTATGTTCATGCGCTTTTCAAATCTTCCTTTCGGCTGTCACTCACACATGAGCAGTTACACAAGCAACCTTTAGGACAGGTCCGTCTACATATCCTAAATTCTTGATAGATTTGTAAGTATGTCATAAATCAAAACTTCTGTTGACTTCTGTGGCCTAAACTAGTTAAAAGTGACTAAACCAGAACCGATAAAAGTCGTCGAAGGCTGATCATCTTCTGAACAGCTCATAAAATGACTCTTCTGTGAAGATCAGAACAGAATTGGTGGTCCTTTGACTTGTTCCCGTCATATATCCGCTGAATCAGTTGCGAGCGTTACTGTAAACGTTGCACTTTACAAATAAAAATGTAAATGATTATGACGCAGCTAGTTGTGTCGCGCAGTTAAACGGTCCCTGATCCGGCCAGCAGGTGTCACTGTTTCCACAAACGTCATTCATTCAAGAGCTCATGAATTATAACACAGCTGAACCGCTAAATGAACTGTGTTACTTATCTCCAGTGGCGTAGACAGGGGAGGGGCCATGGGGGCACTGGCCCCTCCTGAAAACTGATTGGCCCCCCAGTGTGCCCCCACCCTTCTACTTGTCTGTCACTCAAAAATTCAAATCATAATCTTTCAGCTTGTAGTAGAATAATTTATGATTCCGCGTCGCGATGCTTCTCAACGAGGACCAAGAATAGCAAACTGTTTTCCAACGGAAAAAAACACACGATAAATTGATCTATTTTATACAGCTTATTTTTTTCGATTAGCGAGTTGTTGCAGTGCTAGAGTTTGGTAACGTTACCGTCTTTCAGTGTTAGGACAGACCAGGCTCGATGTATTCTCTTAGAGCAGACCAACATAATGCTAATAATTACATTTAACGTTACTATGCTCCTGAGGCTGAATGTAACAGGGTTTTCCTGCGTTATGATTTTTTTCCCAGCCGATAAGCAAGTGATATTGCAAGCGAGGTGCCGAAACAAATCGTATGATGTTTATCTAGGCTAACGCTCAACACTTTAAAAGCTAACGTTACGTTAACTTTCAGAGGTGGAGCTCTTGAGTTACGTGACTACACTCTAAATAAAGAAAATTAAGTTACATGACATTGACTTCGAACTTGAGAACGAGTATTCTAAAGTCTCGAACCGCATGCCTTGATAATGACTTTTTTGGGGGGGGGTTTAAATATTTTACCTGTTTTTAGTTTATAATTTTCCAGCTGTGCTGGTTGTGATAAAAGGTAAAGTTTTTGTCATCCGCCAATAAAACCATAGCATTTAAACAAATAGTAATTTCCTCCTATTTACCTCTGTTATCTCAGGCAGTGTAACAGTATGGAAAGGCAGGGAGATATTCAGTATTATTTTGGAAAGAAAAAGCCATGCCAGCCAGTGAGGGAGAGTCCGTCTGATGGTTTAACGTTACACACAGTGAGTTCAGAGCCTGCCTGCTCAACAAAATAAATAAGTAATACTAAAATAAAAATGGATTAATTAAGCCATTCTAAACTGTTTCTATGATCCACATATTTTACGTTAAACTAAAGCTACCTTTTTAAAAAAGTAGCTATCTAACAAAGTATTGATATATGATATTTTACAATCAATATGCTTAAGACTAATTAGCCTTCCTCGACATAAGTAGATTTGGTCTATTCATCGAGGCGATTTACTGCAACTGCTGATATACAAATTGAATAGGATGTCGGTTTTTTTTTATTACAGTTATATGAATTCATTAATTGTGTATTTAATTATTATATGAACGATTAATATAGGCTAATTATGCATTTATATAAATAAGGCTGTTCTTTTATTATTTGTGAGTTGTACACTAATACATTGGATTATTTTATTTATTACAGTTTTTCTTTCACTTTTGTAAAGTGAAAAGTTAATATAAATTGTATTTTATTGTTTTGATTTAGAGCAGTGAATAACTGCTATTAAAAGATAATAGGGTATCACTGTTTATTGCTGATTTTAAAGCTTACTGAACTTGAAATGATTTGGATATCTACAGTTCTACATAAATACAAAACATAAGAATGGCCCCTCTATATTAATTGTGGCCCCTCATGTGCCCCCCAGTTGAAAAAATCCTAGAATCGCCCCTGCTTATCTCTAGATTCTAAGCTTAATATTTGTTGACTGTTTACAGCGTGGCTTTATAATTTTATAGTCTAATCAATGACTTATTACCCCAATCGATATGTAGGCCTTTGTTAAAGAGCACAATGGGGATTACCTGCGCTTCGTTATGTGAACATGCCGCCTGTGTAAATTACACAGATGTTTGGGCCACAGGTGTGGATGTTCCTCAGGTTTCTCTTATCATCAATGATCTGCCCAACAACAGAGATCTGTACATTCACAGGATTTGTCGATCGGGGCGTTATGGCATCAACTTTGTGAAGAATGACATCCATGTCCTGAGATATTGAGCTCGAGCAGTAGCGCACTTCTCTCCACACAGATCGATGAAATGCCCATGAACGTTACCGATCTGATCTGAGATGTTGATTAACACTTTTTTATTCTCATTTCGGCTGTTCCATGCGCTTCATTGCATTTAGTAAATAAAGCATCTTTGTCACAGCCACAAAAAATAAAAGACATGTTTAAACAAGTAAGAGGTTGTTAATATGGCTGTATTTCAGAGGCGTCGCTAGGCCCCTTGGCTTTAGACACTTTAAAGTATTAGCTGAGCCATCCTTCATTTTTTTGTATTTATGTATCTGAAGAGAATCCGAGATCGCTTTAGAGCTCTTATTATGAAAAGGGCGGCAGGCTGCGTTATTTCGCGCATTCTTCAGTTCACAGCGGAACAGAGTGACGTAAAGGTCACGAGCAGAGGTGTGTGTGTGCATTAACATGACATCTACATCTTTGCCATTCTTTGTTATAAATGCAGTTTACATAATATGACGCGGGAGCGACACAAGACCTTAACACGTCCACTGTAAAGAGTTTGTCAGCGTTCACCCCTCGTCACTGTTAACTAGTTGTTTACCTCCAGCGGAATGAAAGCACTTCTGCACATTGACAGCGTACTTCAGAAAACGATCATGAAGATGTTGTAGCACAGAGAAATGTGTCATTCATGATGAAGTGCGGTTTAAAGTCTACCTACAAGCGCTTTGTCGTTTTTCAGACGCTTCAGTATTTCTATATATTAATTCATAACATATTGTGGATATGATAGATGAACACTAAGTCGTGCACAGGAGTGACAGCGCTCGTGCTAGTCAGAAATTCTTCTTCTACTAAAGAAGTTGATTGTGACATTTATTATATGGATTAATGGCTGTTGTTGTCACTGAATGATAAATGTTGCAGATTTATCGATTAATGTGACATACATTTTGAAAACAATAAATTGTCTTAATTCAGCATATTCTTTCTTAATTCTTTATCTGAGTAATGTATACAGTATGTGTATATATATATATAGAGAGAGAGAGAGAGAGATCTCATTGAAGGCTGAGACTAATGAAAGATCTTGTGTGATTTGCTCCAAGCTGCCAAAAGCTGTACTGCAGTTTGAATGTTTTGTCTGATGATTGAAATAAAATGCTTCTCCTCACCATCTGAACACGGTTAGGAAGATGATTCCAGAACAAGTGCTTTACACAGTTAGACAGTCAGTGTTTCTATGGGTTTAGCTGTAATGTGAGCGTCTTCCTGTGGATTCTGTGGAGGTGTTTTGCCAGTTAAACGTTTGAACGGGGGATGAAGGGGTTGTGGAGATTTGAGCACCCACCGTCAGAAACATAAATCACCATCTACATATGTTACACATGACTGTTCTAACAGACTGACACTGTACACAACCCAAACACGACACATTTTACTGAGCAAAAGCTCTGTTCATGAAAACAATATCTGGAGTGTTGCTATTAAAAAACAACAGAACACAAATGTGAAGAAGACTGTTAACAGAAGAGTGAAAGTGTTGAGTCAGAGCGAGGTTACAGACAGGTGGGGATTTTCTTTCTCTTGTCCTTTGAGTCTCGTTCACGCTTGGCCAAGCGTCTCTTCATCTCCTCGGGCACTCGCTCATAACAGCGTTTACACACCGGCTTCAGGTCCATCTCAACAAACTTATCCCTGAGAAACAAACAGACAACAGCAGTGAGACGTCGTGTATAGTCACATTCACTATGTATTTATCTTCAGCCTACGTATGAATGTTCAGCTTTCATGAAGAACTCACTTGAGAGTCAGTTTGGAGTGGCATGTGGAACATGAGAAGCAGTTGACACACCAGGCCTTGTTCAACGCAGACACAACTGAAACACAAGAAAGCTTTTTTATCTTCTGATCAACAGAACCGCACGGTTAATCCTTAAAAGATGGCGATCTCCATTCAATCAGCTTGGTTCAAAATCGAGCCGTTTCAGAGCGCCGGGACACAGTATGTGAAAACTAATGTGTTATAAACACACTGTATTACAGCAAACAAACAATAATGTTTGTTTAACCATCTGATGATCCCTTTAACTAGACAGGTTGGAAATGAAACTAAAGATTGCAGTCCACACATTTTTTCAAAATCTTGGTTTTAATGTTTTTAACGAACATTTCATTGAATCATTTAAAGGCCACTAGAGCTCATAAAACATCAACGCAGGAATATGTTGAAATAACGCTTCACAGAATGAGTTGAAGTCTTCAGCTTCATCGCCGATGAACATCAGTCCGATTAGATTTCCTAATATCCAAACCTCATCCTTGTGGGGACATTGTTTGGTCCCCATGAGGAAACAAGCTTATAAATCATACAGAATCAACTTCTTAGAAAATCTAAAAGAGCAGAAAGTGTTGTGTGATTGTTAGGTTTAGGGGTAGAGAATATGATATACAGTTTGTACAGTATAAAGTGTCTGTGTGTGTTTAACGTGAACTTTTTACTGAGTAAAAAGAAACGGTCTCACCTTGACCCTCAATGACCCGATTGCAGCGGTAACAAACGTCTCCAAAGAGCTTCAAGAGAAAGAATCTGACATCAAGATCAAAGTCATCATGGTAAGTTTAAAGATGAGACTTTAAATGATTCAATCGATTTCTATTTCTTAGATCATTTGCAACTTTTCTTAGGAAACGGCGGCAACATGTGTCCATGGCAGTGTGTGTTTGTGAGAGCATTAAACAGGATTGTTGGAAGTAGTTTTGATCTGAAGTGAAGAACACAATCCGAAACCCTAACTTAATCAAAGTAGAAAAGTGGAACAAAATACTTTTCAAATTTTCCTTCAGTTTTACTGTTATCATGTGTAAGAAGAGTTGAAGGTCAAGCCCGAATCTGTGATTTTGAAGTTGTTTAGCAACACATAAAGTGTGAAATAAACAGGTACCTTGTTGTAGTGATTCTCACAGTACGCCAGCCCCCTGCGTTCATAATGTTGATGACCGAGAAATGGTTTCTCACATTTAACACACACAAAATGCTGCAAACACACGCACACAAGAAGTAAATCTTATAGGATAGCAAACAAGAATAAATCAACCGTAAAACAACAATAACTCTTACTAGCTGTAGTTATGGATGAATAAAAAAAAAATTGGGTAATAATTCAAGTCCAGTGAGAAGCTGTACCTCAACATGCCATTGTTTGCCCATAGCGTTCACCACCCGACCCTCGATGGGTCTCCTGCAGGCGCCACAGATCGGCACGCCCAACTTATCATGACACGGCAGACAATAGAGCTCGCCCTTGAGTTCCCTCGCATCAGCGCTCAGCTCTTTACTGCACACACACACACACGCACACAGTCAGGTTTTTATACATTGTTGGACATAATGATGTCTATACTGTATACAAAGCTTTCTGCATTTTTACATTTTCTAATAAACATGATTTATTTTCATTTGTAAGGAGTTCTCCTCATGAGGACCACTGACTGATTTACAGGTTGCAGATTTGTATATTTATGCGATACATTTTATATTAAAAGGCTTTCACAAATTCCACACCCTTATGTTATGTTGGGTGTGTTTGATTTGATTTCTTTCGCTGAACACCATGAGAATGATATTAAATCACATTTACGAATGGCGCCATTGGAATTAAAAAGCACAAACATCCTTCATGAAATGAATCCAAAGACTAGAGAAATGTCTTTGTGTGAGAAAAGCATTCATATTTTGATGTTTTTGAATCCTCAAGTAATCTTCATGAAGATAAATGTTTTTGTTTGTGTGACCTGACTTTGACTCGCATTGTTTTGTGTATTTTTAGAGTAAATTGAAGGATTGTTTTGGAGTCATTTGTAAGAGATGTTTAACACTCACCCACAGTTGTGACAGTTGAAGTGGTCAGGATGATACGGGTCATTCTTATAAATCAGAGGAAGCTCTTCGATAAGGCTGTGACACTTCTGACAGATGTATTTTCCCACACCATGACCTTTCTCACCATTATGACACGCTCGACACAGATGTCTGTCAAAAATGTAAATGGCTTGGAATGAAAATGTTGAATGTTCAAGTGTTGTTTGAGTGCTGCTGTGAGTGGTGTTGACCTGCTGATGTTCTTCACAAAGCCCACGTCAGCGAGGACCGTCCCACAGACATCACAGCAGAAACACTGCGGGTGCCAGCTGTTGTTCAATGCCTTTATCACTCGACCGATGATGAACTCGCCTGAGAACATGTGTCACAGGACCATATTTACACATCTATATCCCAACGCTGTCGTAAACGCATTTATCAGAGGTCTCTGTTTTAATCTGAAGAAGAGCTTCACTCACCGCACTGCTGACAGCAGGGAGCAAACAGCATGTGGAAATCATGTTCACAGTATTTTCTGCCTTCAAACTGTAGAGAAAAGAAAGCGAGAGTGAGAGGAGTCAAACTGTGAAGAATGAATGACGTCATGCTGTGGTTACAGCTCTCTGTGTGGATGGACAATCTGAATGTTTGCCTCAAGTCTCACTTTTAATGTGGAAGCAATTTCAAAACAACTGTAACAGAACAGACATGAATGAAGACTCCTCACATGACTGTAGACACGCTTTGCTTTGAACCCTGTGTGCGCTCACAAAATCAAGAGTCTGAACGGAGTTTTGATCTTCTTAAAGCTTTTAATGCAAGTGACAGAACTAACAGATGTGAAGTCTATTGCTCATGTGCGAAGAGATCCATGAACGTTCAGCTTTGTGCTTGTTACCTCATAAAAGAGTCCGTCCACAAACTGTTGGAAACACTGTGCACATGTGAAGCACTGTTGGTGATACAGCTCGCCGTTACTGTTCACCATCTTCTCCGTGTGACTGAAGCCGCTCTTGCAGCGCTCACAGATGGCATTGGCCAATGCGTTTGCCATGTTGCTGAGGAGACAAGGTGTCAAACATTACTCATTAGTCATCAGTCATCGGCTTTCCTGTCGCTCAGTGGTTAGAGCATGCTGTTGGGTCATGGGTCGGGTCCCAGGGATTGCACAGACTTCCAAGGAAATGAATAGTGTAATGCAATAGGAGTCGCTTTGGATAAAAGCATCTGCCACAAACCAACCCATCACATACAGGAAGAAGATCGTTTATCAGAAATAAACAAGATATAGTAAACTAGTAAACAGGTTTAGTGTTCGTCTGACCCTAGAGATACAAGAACACTTGCCGAGGCCAAAGGTCTGGTCTTCATTATTCAATTGTTTATGATTTCACAGGTTTATCTCATGTCACTGAAATCAGGTAGCTGCCGTGTCACAATCACCTTATGTTTACAAAAGCTACTTTATGCGGAAGGTGCATGCTAAATAAGACAAACTTGGTAAATTTAACACGTAATGCAGGATTTTTTTCTTTTAGGGAGATGTTGTTTGAGTGGTGAGGGAGTTCTTCATTTGTTGGACCTCCAGATGAAGTAAGAGCAGCACAGAGGCCTACATTATCACTCATTTGAGACCTCAGCCTGTAACACTGTTGAATTTGAATCAATAAAAATATCTTCATATGTCAGTAAAAATACATAAAGAAATGAAAATTCTGTCATCGTTTCCTCACCCTCAGGTTTTTTCACACCTGTATAAATGACTTTGTTCCGCTGAACACAGAGAAAGATATTTGGAAGAATGTCAGCAATTTTCAGTTCTGATTTCATCATCCACTACCATAATAGAAAAAAAGATTGTATTTTTTTGTTCTGTTAAACAACTAATGAGATATTTTGAAGTGTTTCGGAAAACAAACAGTTGAATTAATTTAATTCTTTCTACTATTGCAGTCAATGATGTCGCAGAAATCTGAGTTGCTAACATTCTTCCAAATATCTTTCTCTGTGTTTGTGCAGGTTGGGAGCAACTTCAGGATGAGTCACTCATGACAGAATTTTCATTTTTGGGTGAACTAACCTTTCAGAAACAGCTATTGAATTAATAATGAGATAACATTGACTGACGGAAATTTCTCACAATCTAAAAACATTAAAACAACATTTTGTGTTCAGTGGAGGATAAAACACAAACTTTAGGTGTTTCTTAGCATTTTGGGCATAAAGATGTAAGTTATTGAGAGCTTTTTTCAGGGGTCAAGGTGTTGAGACTGTGAGTTAGATGTTGTCTGCCACTGGTAACTTCTGAATGAAGCCATTTATTACATTTACAGAGATATTTATTGATCCAAAGCGACTTAAACTGGATTACACTATACATGTGTGTATTCAACCATTGAACGAATATAAGATAATATTAAAATAAATCAATAAGACCCGCAAAGCAGTGGATTTGATAACAACTAAGGGGCCGGTGATTTTAGGCATGACGTGAAGCAGATCGCGGCTCAACCAATCAGAAGCAAGGACCAGAACTGACTATTTTATAATTGTGGTTCTGAGTTTCTCTGACGACTGTTGTTACAAACAGCACAACAGAAGTGCGTCTCAAGCATGCTGTAACGTTGTTGTGAAGCGTCTGGCTGGGATTGTTTGATTGATGGGTGACCGGACACAAATTTATGATGATGTCCTGAACTCAACACACTTTACCAGGACAAGGGCGTGATTGATAATAACTTTAGAGCAAATGATTTCAGTGTCAGTAAAGTCTTTGACATCACTGTTTCATGTGTTATATACACAACATTCCCATCAGAAGACAACAGTTCAGTCTGTTGTTGTATAGAAAGGATTACTAGATTCATCACAAGTGGGTGATTTTCCCCTCGTCTCTCTGCAGACTAACAGATGTAGACATTTATACTCCAGCAGCTATTTACACATATTTGAGATTTGTGTGACAGCACATGATGTTTGTTACTGTGTTTATATTAATGAAAGATCATGGCTTGGTTTACTGGTTACAGACCGAGTACAGAGAAGAATACTGAATGATGAAAGAATTCTTCTGCTTTATTTAAGAGTCAGTCGTGAGGATTGAATGTCGGCTTTATGCTGTGTTGGATTGTACAGATGTGTTTGATGTGTAAATGTGACCCTGGACAACAAAACCAGTCCATTTTTTTCGAAATTGAGATTTTGACATCATCTGAAAGCTGAAGAAATAAGCTTGCTATTGATATATGGTTTGTTGGATAGAACACTATCTGGCGGAACATCAACTGTTTACAAAGCCTGGAATCTGAGGGTGAAAGAAAAAGCTAAACATTGAGAAAATGGCCTTTGACGTTATTAATCTGAGGCACTGAAGCAGGCCATCCACTCACAAAAAGAACGTTTTTGTATATTTACAGTAGGAAATGTATAAAATGACTTCATATGATCTTTACTTCATATCCTAGTGATTTTGGGCAAAAAGAAAAGTCGGTCATTTGTACCCCTACAATGAATTGTTGGCGATTTCTAAAAATGTTCCTCTGCTACTTAAGACTGGTTTTGTTGTCCAGAGTCACAAATGTCAACGCTCGTGTCTACTTCAGAAAGTGATGTGTTAAGGCCTGTAATAAGCAGCAGCACACACATCTCACATACATTATAAGAACACATAAGATTGTGAATGAAGAATCACACGAGACAACAAACTGCAGATCATAACTCAAACATGTCCGAACATTTCCATGAATATTGATCAGAAGCACAACAGAAAGGTGATGTATGTGTAGTGGACATATGGAGACTCACTGGCGCACATAGAAGTCACAGAACTCCTTGTAGACTTTGACGTCACTCCGTCTTCTCTGTGGCATCTCAGATTCTCCAGAAATCCCATTGACTGGACCCAGATCAGCGTCCTCAGACACTGAAGGTGTTTGAATCTCCATCAGGATATGACTTCACACCAAATCCCTCAATCCACTGAAGAACATGTGAAATCTGCGACTGTGACAGACCGTCTGAGTGACTGAGAGACAATAATAGACTCACACACACACACCTCCTGTCATCTGTCTGTTACTCACCAGTTCAGTTCACTTCATCTCCAGCTCATTTGACACTAGATTCATAACACAATTCATTTATTTCTCTGCTCCTGATTCACTCACACACACACACACACACGCACACAGATCAAGTCTGTATCTCACGTGTGTGTGTGTGTTTCACTCTCACAGAAATTAAAACTTTCTTCAGCCCCCGTGAGGTCTCTATAAATACACCCCATCATCACATGTCCTAACTTGGTGTTTGATCTCTGTGTCTGGGCTAAGTTTGGGTAAAGAAGACTCCACCCTGTGTCCATGTGTTTCTCCAGGCATGCAGACACACGTGATCCACATTTATCATCTATCACCCTCAACATTCATGACAAAACACACCACAGCACAACTCACGCACAGTCATGAGGTCATAAATCAATCTTGGGATGGTTGCCCAGACAGGGCTTAAAGGTCCAGTGTATGAAATTGAGCAGCATCTATTGGTGAGGTTGTGAATTGCAACCAATGTCTCTCTCCAGCCCTCCCTTATGAAGCACTACGGGTGCTGACACAGAAATAACATGTCCTAATGTTTACGTTTCTTTGAGATCATGTGTTTATGAAGGTTGCTCTCTACAGCATTTTGTCTATTTAGGGCCACTGTAGAAACAACATGCGAGAGGACCCACGGTGTCTGTAGATAGAAATAACTCATTCTAAGATAAGAAAAACAAAACGCTTCAGTGTGCAAGATCTTTATTTTGTCTTAAAGTCCCAGTGAAATGAAAAATGATAGAATATTGCAGTGTTTATTGTAAATAGCTTACCAATATGTGCCTTCAAAATCATTAATTAAAATCTGAAACAGCATTTGCATCCCCTTGTGACTCACCATCTCAAATTACATAAGACTTGGGCGGGGCATCCGGTAACTCCTCCCCTTCAGCTGTCAGTCTGAACCATGGTCTGCTCCCAGGTCCATTTCAAAATGCAACGGCTGTTTTTATTCATCCAATCAAATCGCAGAGAAAAAACAAGCCACGCCCGCTATATTTTTTCACTCAGAACTGCATCACAATATGGTTGTACAAACGATCACAACTCAGGTGCACACCAGTAAAACATCTTTTTGCCATTTTTGCAGATACTCCTTGAATGTCCTAGTTTAATTGACCCATAGTCCTGTTATAATGTAATCCATATCTGTGATCATGGTGTGTTATGATGGACATAAAACGCAATTCATTTCTAACTTTTGTGTGTGTGTGTGTGTGTGTGTGTGTGTGTGTGTTTGTGTGTGTGTTTAGAAACAGATGATAAATGTCAATTTGTCTGAGGTTTGAAATGAACACTATACTTAATGCTTGAAATGAAAACTATACTCTTGCTTCCGGCATTGCTACTGATGGGACGCATTTACTAGCGCTCCGTGCTTTGCGCTTCTGCTTTTATGCTTTATCTTACTTAAACACCAGCAGTTCAGTACAGTGCTAAGACTAAACAATTAGGCACTAAAACCAAAGACTGGGACATACTTCAAAACTTTCGCCAAGCAACCAGGATTTCTTTTAGGATAGTGGTCTACCAGCTTACTGCGGACAATTGAAACTCTTAAGGATAACTTGTGTATCTGAGGACACAAACCGTTGGCAGAAAAAGGGCGCAAGACCTAAAGATGCTCGTAATATCAGACTGTCAAGAATTTCACAAATTGCCGCATTAGCTTCATCTACCCCAGATATGACTAAGACTCGACTAGACAATGTTGGTACTCTGCCACCCCCTGTACATCTTGAAAATAGATTTGAGGCACTAATGAATATTTACATTTACATTTAGGCATTTGGCAGACGCTTTTATCCAAAGCGTCTTACATTGCTTTATCCTATACATTTTACATAGTTATTTGCAATCCCCTGGGATCGAACCCACAACCTTGGGTGAAGAATCCCCAAACGTGGTCAGGCAAAAATCAAAAGTGGACACTGCAGTTGGCAGACGCTCTGTGTCAAACAGGCAACGGCACTCTGCTCAGAAAGCAGCCGAGCCAAATACTCTGATAGTGGGGGACTCTATTATCAGAAACCTTCGTAGCAGGGCTATACGTACATACTATTTCCCTCAAGCAATGATTGCTGATGTAAGCAAGGAACTCTCAAACATCCTGAAACAACATAAGTCTGTAAATCGGATTGCCATACATGTGGGAAAAATTATACTCGAAAAGAGCGGTCAGAGCTCCTAAAAAGGGATTTTAATGAACTATTTGAAATGCTTGGAAAGCTAAAAGTACAGGCATTCACTCACCTCTCCCAGCTCGGGGAACGAATATGTTCTCTCGGCTACTCAGTCTGAACATATGGCTGCAAAAAACCTGCAACATGAGAGGACTGAACTTCATTGACAACTTTAATCTCTTTTGGAGTCAAAGACAACTTTATACAACAGATGGCCTCCACCCAAACAAACTTGGTTCAAGAGTGCTAAAGGACAATATCCTCTTCTCCCTCCTTCACCCATCAGTAGAGTGTGCCACTCCACTCCTGAATGGCACACATACACCTGGCAATAGTGACCCATCTCAGCAGTTGGATGGACATTTGGATAACACCACTCAAGCTGTACCCTGCCCAGTGACATCACATCAGTTGGACGATGACAAGGACTCGACACCCAAGGACGTTTCTGTGGATAACAACCGGGAGAGCCAAAACAACATAAGACTCGCAGCACCTCTCACTACACACTCTCTCCCTCTCTACTAAATTATCTCTTTTGAGCTTCTCAGAGAAAATGGAGGAACTAGTATTTGCTGGAACAAAACTATCCCACTCTATTGTAGCGAGTCCTCACGTTTCAACTAAAAGCGACGGGCCCCACAACCACCAAAGCCTCTGGGTCAACCTGGCCAACCTGTTCCCTCTGAAAGAGCTCTCCGGCCTCTGCCACAACGCCAGGGATCACATAAACCCCATCTGCTGGAGATGGAATAAACAAGACTGAAAAGAGCACTGGTGACTGATATGAATTGGGTCCCTGCTATGATACCAGCAAAAATCTCAAATATTTACAGAACAAGTGGGAACCCAGTGTTCCTTTAGTTTTCCCTATATCTGTCCTGATAAGTGAACGAACAACTAAGACCCTTTCCAGTCGTATGGCAAAGCTATCTAATCGAATACCTTTTAGACGTCACCCTGAGAATGACGGGTAAAAAACTAAAAACAGTTACTATTCAATTAGCACTTTTAAACATCTGTTCACTAAAAAAAAATCATTTTTGGTAAATGACCTCATCAGCAGTAACAAACTGGACTTCATGTTTCTAAATGAAATTTGGTTAGATGACAGTTGTTGTGCTACAATCCTCAATGAATCTGCCCCCCCAAACTTTACTTTTATAAATGTTTGCAGAGCTGTTAGGAGAGGTGGAGGAATAGCTGCTCTATTTAAAGATCTCTTTGACTGCAAACAAGTTTTACTTGGTGACTACCTGTCCTTTGAATACTTGAGTATTGCTTTAAAAGGTGCACCACACATTCTGTTTACAATTATTTACAGACCTCCCAAATACTCCCAAGTCTTTGTTAATGATTTTTCAAAACTGCTATCAGCTATTTCCTCAGAATTTGACTGCTTTGTTATTGCCGGAGATTTTAATATTCATGTAGACAAGACAGAAAACAACACTACAAATGAACTTTTAAATGTATTAAACACTTTTGATCTGATCCAGCATGTGCACGGTCCCACACACAATCGTGGACACACTCTGGATCTGCTCATTAGCAAAGGTCTAAACATTTCATCCACTATTATTAGAGATGTGGCATTGTATGATCATTTCTGTATTTTCTTTGATATATCAATCAGTCCTGCCACTGAAAATAGACCCGTCTCTATAAAAAGAGATTCATAAATGAGAACACCAGTGAGCTATTTGTGAATGCTATGTCTTTGTCACCGGGTATATCTGCAGACTCTATGAATGCTATCGATGTCATTCCTCCAGTAAAGGTCAAGGCGATAACTGGCAGGCGTAAAGCACCCTGGAGAAACACACCAGCAGTACAAAGCATGAAAAGAACATACAGAAAGGGTCCAAGGTCATTTCTTCCTACATTCTTCAAAGAGGACCGTATTACCCCACTACTAAAAAAACCTACTCTTAATCCTGCACTGTTAGAAAACTACAGACCGGTATCCCTCCTCCCCTTCGTTGCGAAAACTCTAGAACGTGTTGTATGTAACCAGCTCTCATCCTTTCTCGCCAAGAACAACCTCCTAGACAGCAACCAGTCTGGTTTCAAGAGCGGTCATTCCACTGAAACTGCGCTGCTCTCTGTCATTGAAGCCCTGAGACTGGAAAGAGCTTCCTCTAACTCGTCTGTTCTCATCCTACTGGATCTATCTGCAGCCTTTGACACCGTTAACCATCACATTCTCCTGTCCACCCTCAAGACTATGGGGGTCTCCGGAATGGTGCTACAATGGTTCAGGTCTTACCTCTCGGGTAGGTCCTTTAGAGTATCTTGGAGAGGTGCGGTGTCTGAGTCCCAACATCTCGACACAGGTGTGCCTCAGGGTTCAGTGCTTGGTCCGTTGCTATTCTCTGTATACATGTCATCCCTAGGCTCTGTCATCCGGAAACATGGCTTTTCCTATCACTGCTATGCGGATGATACACAACTCTACCTTTCTTTTCGCCAAGACGATCCGACTGTTTCTGCACGCATCTCAGCTTGCCTAGCCGACATCTCGCTCTGGATGAATGACCATCACCTGCAGCTGAACCTTTCAAAAACAGAACTTCTTGCAATCCCGGCCGATACAAAGACTCATCACAGCCTCTCCATTCAACTGGGCTCATCAACCATCACATCTTCCAGAAAGGCAAGAAACCTGGGAGTGGTGATTGATGATCAGCTCAACTTCACAGATCAAATTGCCAGCACCGTCCGGTCCTGTAAATTCATTCTCTACAATATTAGGAAAATTAGACCCTTTCTATCAGAGCATGCTACGCAAGTCCTAGTACAGACTCTGGTCCTGTCCACACTGGACTACTGCAATGCGCTACTGGGTGGACTTCCAGCTTGCACAACCAAACTTTAATCTTTAATGAACCGAAGAGAGCACATGTCACTCCTCTATTCTTTAAACTACATTGGCTCCCTATAGTCGCTCACATCAAATTCAAGACTCTGCTCCTGGCCCACAAGACCACCACTGGTTCGGCACCACCTTATCTTCACTCGCTACTCCAGACATATGTACCCGCCAGATGCCTACGCTCTGCAAACGAACAGCATCTTGTGGTGCCATCCCAAAAAGGTAAAAAATCTCTCTCGCGCACCTTCTCCGGATCTGTTCCACCTATGTGGAATGATCTGCCTGCTGCTACAAGATCTGCAGATTCTGTAGCCATCTTTAAGAAACGTCTGAAAACGCATCTCTTCCGTCAACATCTGACTGATCTGTTCTAACTCTATTTTCTTCTCTACTCTTTAAAAAAAATATATGAATGAATGAATGAATGGTTCTGTATACTGTGTTAGGTTATATGAGACCCAATCCTCTTTTTTTGATTGCACTTATGCTTTTGTTGTACTTATGCTGTCCCAATTGCTTCTATTGCCTACCCCACATGTAAGTCGCTTTGGATAAAAGCGTCTGCTAAATGACTAATTGTAAATGTAAAAGCTGAGCATATGTGGCGAAAAACCACTGAATCTTCTGAATTTCAGACAATTGATCTCAAAACCCTGGAGGAAACGGTTCAGCATCTTAAGGCGTCAACTTGCAGCCTTGACACACTTCCCACATCCTTTTTCAAAAGAGTGTTTAACTGTTTGAAATCAGAGCTCCTAAAAATAGTTTATACCTCACTGCTCTCAGGAACTTTCCCAGAGTGCCTAAAAAATGCAGTTGACAAACCTTACTGTCTAACTACAGACCAATATCAAATCTACCTTTTATAGGCAACATCATTGAAAAGGTTGTCTTCAATCAGCTGACCAAATTCATGAACTCAAATGGCTACCTGGACAATTATCAGTCTGGTTTCCGTCAGCATCATAGCACAGAGACAGTGCTCATAAAGATAATTAATGATATTCGATTGAATTCTGATTCGGGCAAAATATCAGTTCTGGTTTTACTAGATCTCAGTGCTGCTTTTGACACGGTAGATCACACCATACGCCTACATAGGCTGGAAAACTGGGCAACCATAAATCTGACTGGACACCCTTTACTTGTGGTGTTCCACAGGGCTCAATTCTTGCTCCGCTACCACAGCTATGCAGATGACACTCAGATCTATCTAGCCCTCTCACCCAATGACTACAGAAAAATCTGACTACAAAATGACTACAAAAATCTGAGCATATCACTCCAATCCTCAGGTCCTTACACTGGTTACCAGTTACTTTTAGAATCAACTTCAAAGTATAATTAATTGTCTATAAATCACTCAATGGTCTAGGACCTAAATACATCTCAGATATGCTCATTGAATATAAACCAATCAGACTTCTCAGATCAGGATCAAGTCAGTTAGAGATAACAAGGGTTCACTCAAAACAGGGCAAGTCAGCGTTTAGTCATTACACCACCCGTAGCTGGAATCTGCTTCCAGAAGACATCAGACGTTCACCAGCAGAAGATACTTTTAAATCCCACATTTTTAATCAATTTTATTGCGGTTTTATTGTTTCTTAAAATCTAAAGTATTTGTGATCTGAAATCATTTGCATTTTAAAGATACATTTTATTTCTTTCTGTCAATCATTTTATGTAAAGGACTTTGAATTGCCCTTGTGTATGAAATGCGTTGTATAAATAAACTTGCATTGCCTTAATATTTCTGTGTGGTGATCACTCACTCTGCTGAAGAAATGACTGAAGGCTGTAAGCCAAACAAGTGGAGTCATCTTGAAATATTAAATACACGACGATCCTGCTCTGGACAGACCTCTGAACAGCTTCATGTGTAACATGGGACTTCAAACACTGAATATATACAATAAAACACTGTCTAGAGTCTCTTCACTTGTGATGAAGTCCAGGTGTAGGTTTCTAGTTCTCTATTGTACAGATGGAAAGATTCTCATCATCACATCTTAACAACAGGATTTCACTTTTTATGTTTGATTTATTTTCAGTGTTCCAATAGACAACATTGACAAGCAACAGAGGAACTGAGGAGAGAAAGACACGCTTTTAGATTCACAAGAACTCACACCAGCTCAACCTCGCTGACAACTACAATCAAACATTTTTTGTAGCCGCAGATTTAAACTACTTACTGTTAATCTTTCACTTCTGATAAATACATTCTGATGCCTCCACATGAGAAAAAGCCCTGATCTGATAATGAGAGAGTTTCAATACAAATGTACATGTTCACAGTTGATATGAAATCAAGCAACTCTCACGCTTCTGCGACAAAATGAGAATAAATACAGATGAATAAACCAAACGAGAGAGTGTGAGAGAGAGAGAGAGACAGAGAGAGAGAGACTGAGTGAGTGAGAGAGAGAGTGAGTGAGAGAGAGACAGAGAGAGACAGAGAGAGTGAGTGAGAGAGTGAGAGAGAGTGAGAGAGAGAGAGAGAGAGGGAGAGAGAGAGAGAGAGAGAGAGAGAGACAGAGAGACTGAGTGAGTGAGAGAGAGAGAGAGTGAGTGAGAGAGAGACAGAGAGAGACAGAGAGAGAGAGAGACAGAGAGAGTGAGTGAGAGAGTGAGTGAGTGAGAGAGAGAGAGTGAGAGAGAGAGAGACAGAGAGAGTGAGTGAGAGAGAGAGAGAGAGTGAGAGAGAGACAGAGAGAGAGAGAGAGAGTGAGTGAGAGAGAGACAGAGAGAGAGAGAGTGAGTGAGAGACAGTGAGAGAGAGACAGAGTGGGGGAGAGGGAGAGAGAGAGAGAGAGAGAGGCAGAGTGGGAGAGAGAGAGAGAGAGAGGTGATGTGCTGGTGATGAAGTGTGACAGACAGACAGAATATCAATTCTATTCCTTCATATGGAAGATGTCCTTTACTGATGTGAGGTCAGTGTGTTTTATCTGATCCCTGACCAGCTGTGCAGATATGACGTCCACCCTGAGCCTCTGGAGCTGACAGACTCCTCCTCACCTACAAACACACATGACACACACAATGACAATTAATAAATCATTCCTCAAACGTGTGTGTGTGTCTGGGATATAATTATGATGTCAGTGAGTCTGGTCGCTGTCTTGATCTCAGTACTGTTATTCTTTCAGCTCACAAAAGATGAATTATAAAACGGTCAGTTCTGGGCCTTGATTCTGATCCATTATAAAACACTTGATTTGTAAGTTCTGACCTAAACATCGGTGTGGCGCTGTAAATGTGTCTGTGTTGCTTGGCCTGCTATATGGAATAAGCATATCTAAAGCAATAAGCGTGAGATGCAGTGTGTTACCGTGTGTTACAGCGTGTTACCTTGTGTTACAGTGTGTTACAGCGTGTTACCGTGCGTTACCTTGTGTTACAGTGTGTTACCGTGCGTTACAGCGTGTTACCTTGCGTTACAGCGTGTTACCTTGTGTTACAGCGTGTTACCTTGTGTTACAGTGTGTTACAGCGTGTTACCGTGCGTTACAGGGTGTTACCTTGTGTCACAGTGTGTTACCTTATGTTACAGCGTGTTACCGTCCGTTACAGTGTGTTACCTTGTGTTACAGTGTGTTACCTTATGTTACAGCATGTTACCTTATGTTACAGTGTGTTACCGTGCGTTATAGTGTGTTACAGCGTGTTACCCTGTTTTACAGTGTGTGACAGCGTGTTACCCTGTTTTACAGTGTGTGACAGCGTGTTACCTTGTGTTACAGTGTGTTACAGCGTGTTACCTTATGTTACAGCGTGTTACCGTGTGTGACAGCGTGTAACCTTATGTTACAGCGTGTTACCGTGTGTTACCATGTGTAACAGCGTGTTACAGCGTGTTACCTTATGTTACAGCGTGTTACCGTGTGTTACCATGTGTAACAGCGTGTTACAGCGTGTTACCTTATGTTACAGCGTGTTACCGTGTGTTACAGTGTGTGACAGCGTGTTACCTTATGTTACAGCGCGTTACCCTGTTTTACAGTGTGTGACAGCGTGTTACCTTGTGTTACAGTGTGTTACAGCGTGTTACCTCATGTTACAGCGTGTTACCGTGTGTTACAGTGTGTTACCATGTGTAACAGCGTGTTACAGTGTGTTACCATGTGTAACAGCGTGTTACAGCGTGTTACCTTATGTTACAGCGTGTTACCGTGTGTTACCGTGTGTAACAGCGTGTTACCTTATGTTACAGCGTGTTACCGTGTGTTACAGCGTTTTACCGTGTGTTACAGTGTGTGACAGCGTGTAACCTTATGTTACAGTGTGTTACCGTGTGTAACAGAGTGTTACCTTATGTTACAGCGTGTTACCGTGTGTTACAGCGTGTTACCGTGTGTTACAGCGTGTTACCGTGTGTTACAGCGTGTTACCGTGTGTTACAGCGTGTTACCGTGTATTACAGCGCGTTACCTTATGTTACAGCGTGTTACCGTGTGTTACAGCGTTTTACCGTGTGTTACAGTGCGTTACAGCGTGTTACAGCGTGTTAACGTGTGTTACAGCGTGTTAACGTGTGTTACAGCGTGTTAACGTGTGTTACAGCGTGTTAACGTGTGTTACCATGTGTTAAAATTGTGTAACCATGTGTTAAAATTGTGTAACCATGTGTTACAGTGTGTCACAGTCTATTCTATAACAGCTGATGGGGTTTAATGACTCGTGAACTCTGCTTCTTGAGATTAATGCTTCAGTAAATCTTTAAAAACACATTGATGACTGTGATGTGATGATGTAAGGTGTTGTTGTGAACAGCTGAGAACACAAACCTTGTGAGATGGCAGCCAGTTTATTCTTCTCTTCTGGACTGAGCTGCAGCATGGTGTGAATGACGGGGAGTAACGCCTGACGCTCGCTGCCCGACCGCAGGAAGATGAACTGCAACAACACATTCTTCAGATATTCCAGATTAGCCACAGATTTCTCTCTCTCCTGATTACGCTCCAGTCGCCGCATTTCACTCTTCAACAGCTGAGGAGACGACACAACACAACCAATTAATCAACACAAAACACACTCGCAGACAAACGCAACCCATCACAAATCAACACACTCAGGGCTCTAGCATAATCTGGGTTTTGTCAATTTCAAACTAACCCAGTTTTCCTTTTTTCATTTTCTTGTTGTTTAAATAGCAAATGCATATGCGCCCACGTGCTGGTGTTGTGACACCATAGACCAACTGAAACCTTCTCTGAAGTCAACAGCGCAATATATATATTATTTATAGTTATTTAAAGAGCATGTAAGTAATATGCGCCTATAGGCGGGTGCAAAGCGTATGTACATTCTGCCTTTTACACCCAGAGACGCGCAGCACACAAACATGACCAATATTCCAAATAAATGTAGTACAATGTAATTATTATTATTGTGAACATAAAGATAAAAAATCAGTCTTTTCCTGTAGATGCGTCCAGTCTTTGCTCTTGTGAATTCCACAGTGTAAATATTAAATCCACCATGGAACGAGGTTAACTGGCTCAGAGAAGAGACTCTGATAGGTTTAGTACACGCTACGCCCAAAACACATCAATGACTCATTAAGAGAACAGGGACAACGCCTTTAGACCATGTGCCTGAAGCGCTCAATATTTTTCAAGTCCTTAAACTAGTAAAAGTGGATTTGGACTAGAGGTCGACAGATATGCATTTTTCAGGGCTGATGTAGATATGGATTATTACAGGTCAAGTAGACTGATAACCAATATTTTGAACCGATATATATGTCGGGTTTAAAAATGAAAAATATGTTAAAAATTAATCATAACAAGAGCCATGGTTACTACACATTTACTATAGTAACATCATGATAAACAGTAAGGAAATAAACAAACAATAGTTCAATCAACATATTTAAAGAAGATTATTGCTGTTTTGTTGTGCCATTGTTTGGGGCTTGTGCGGATCATGTGATCATGTGAGCGCTCTGCGTGAGGATGTGATCACATAACAAGGTGATACGGGATAAACTGCATCTGTTTACTTTTATACATAGTATGTAATCCGAAAATATAAATATTAATGTTATATTAAATATTAATTAAAAGAAGACACTTCAAGCTTTCTTCAGACATATGCTTTACGTTTCTATGATGAGTATTCACAGTGTTTAAAATTATTTTAATGACGCGTTTCAGAAAGGTGCACGCGGAGCAGTGTTAATTTTGACAGCAAATTTTGATTTAGTTTTAGTCACATTTTAGTCAAGTCGATCATTTTAGATTTAGTGTGGTTTAGTCGATGAAATATGAAAAACATTTAAGTGGAATAAATATACATTATATTTACTCTACTAAAATCTAAATGGTCCTGTAGCTCAGTTGTAAGAGCATGACATTAACAGCGTCAAGGGAATGGGTTTGATCCCAAAGGATTGCACATACTTAGAAACAAATGTATAGGATAATGCAATGCAAGTTGCTTTGGATAAAAGCATCTGCCAAATGAATAAATATAAATCATTTACTTGGTCTAATTAAATGTTCCATACAAAGATTCAACTGTTTTGATATTATTTACTTCACCTTAGAAAGTTAAAGCAGGTCATTACCTTTATTTTTCAGAAAAAAAACAGTAAATAGATATGAATTGTTGAACACAGAACATTAGACCATGAACGACATGTTCCAGTTCATTCAATCCCATTTGACTCAAATGACTTGTTAAGTAGGGCGTGTTCATTCAACCAATGAAACGCTCTGAACGCTCTCACACTCAAACGCTATTGGCTCATGGCATGCCTCTTCGAAGAGAACTTTGAATCAATTGTTAGTCTTATTTGTGTGACCAAAATGACTGGAGTATTTAAGTCTTCTCCGTAGTAATAAAAAGATGTGGCTGCGCGTTAAGACATAAAGGAAAAAGACTTCTTACACAGATCTGAAGACACTCGCTGAAGACAACCGACTGTGCTTACGCGTATACACGCCAAGACCAGCATTATGATGTGTGTGTCTGAACATTAATGCGTAATAAATTGCGTAAATAACTCAATCTGTCACTTGTTGCGAGCAGTTTGAGTGGCGGCATTGCCTGAATGCTCTGACTGAAGATCGCGAGTACTTGATGCTTTAAAATGGGTTTGTATTTGTGATTGGCATGACTTAAAATAATGTGCAAATGTCTATTCAGTCAACTGATGTGCGACCACTGAACCACCTCGAAATAGCAGCAAATTCTTTCAGTGCGAGTAAATCCAATCCATCCAGTGCCTTCAGCCTCCCGCGTTGATTGGCAGGACTCGTGACTCCCAACGAATCAGATGTGCGGTGGGCGGGCATTACTGTAGGCAACAGACTACAGGCCCGTGTTCTGACGGCTCTCACTACAGACCGGTATCCCTCCTCCCCTTCGTTGCGAAAACTCTATAACGTGTTGTATGTAACCAGCTCTCATCCTTTCTCGCCCAGAACAACCTCCTAGACAGCAACCAGTCTGGTTTCAAGAGCGGTCATTCCACTGAAACTGCGCTGCTGTCTGTCATTGAAGCCCTGAGACTGGAAAGAGCTTCCTCTAACTCATCTGTTCTCATCCTACTGGATCTATCTGCAGCCTTTGACACCGTTAACCATCACATTCTCCTGTCCACCCTCAAGACTATGGGGGTCTCCGGAATGGTGCTACAATGGTTCAGGTCTTACCTCTCGGGTAGGTCCTTTAGAGTATCTTGGAGAGGTGAGGTGTCTGAGTCCCAACATCTCGACACAGGTGTGCCTCAGGGTTCAGTGCTTGGTCCGTTGCTATTCTCTGTATACATGTCATCCCTAGGCTCTGTCATCCGGAAACATGGCTTTTCCTATCACTGCTATGCGGATGATACACAACTCTACCTTTCTTTTCGCCCAGACGATCCGACTGTTTCTGCACGCATCTCAGCTTGCCTAGCCGACATCTCGCTCTGGATGAATGACCATCACCTGCAGCTGAACCTTTCAAAAACAGAACTGTTTTTAATCCCGGCCGATACAAAGACTCATCACAGCCTCTCCATTTCAACTGGGCTCATCAACCATCACATCTTCCAGAAAGCAAGAAACCTGGGTGTGGTGATTGATGATCAGCTCAACTTCACAGATCAGGTTGCCAGCACCGCCCGGTCCTGTAGATTCATTATCTACAATATTAGCAAAATTAGACCCTTCCTATCAGAGCATGCTACGCAAGTCCTAGTACAGACTCTGGTCCTGCCCAGACTGGACTACTGCAATGCGATACTGGGTGGACTTCCAGCTTGCACAACCAAAACTCTACAGATGATCCAGAATGCTGCGGCAAGCGTTATCTTTAATGAACCGAAGAGAGCACACGTCACTCCTCTATTCTTTAAACTACATTGGCTCCCTATAGTCGCTCGCATCAAATTCAAGACTCTGCTCCTGGCCTACAAGACCACCACTGGTTCGGCACCACCTTATCTTCACTCGCTACTGCAGACATACGTACCCGCCAGATGCCTACGCTCTGCAAACGAACAGCATCTTGTGGTGCCATCCCAAAAAGGTAAAAAATCTCTCTCGCGCACCTTCTCCGGATCTGTTCAACCTATGTGGAATGATCTGCCTGCTGCTACAAGATCTGCAGATTCTGTAGCCATCTTTAAGAAACGTCTGAAAACGCATCTCTTCCGTCAACATCTGACTGATCTGTTCTAACTCTATTTTCTTCTCTACTCTTTAAAAAAAATATATGAATGAATGAATGAATGGTTCTGTATACTGTGTTAGGTTATATGAGACCCAATCCTCTTTTTTTGATTGCACTTATGCTTTTGTTGTACTTATGCTGTCCCAATTGCTGTGGCGAAAAACCACTGAATCTTCTGAATTTCAGACAATTGATCTCAAAACCCTGGAGGAAACGGTTCAGCATCTTAAGGCGTCAACTTGCAGCCTTGACACACTTCCCACATCCTTTTTCAAAAGAGTGTTTAACTGTTTGAAATCAGAGCTCCTAAAAATAGTTTATACCTCACTGCTCTCAGGAACTTTCCCAGAGTGCCTAAAAAATGCAGTTGACAAACCTTACTGTCTAACTACAGACCAATATCAAATCTACCTTTTATAGGCAACATCATTGAAAAGGTTGTCTTCAATCAGCTGACCAAATTCATGAACTCAAATGGCTACCTGGACAATTATCAGTCTGGTTTCCGTCAGCATCATAGCACAGAGACAGTGCTCATATAAAGATAATTAATGATATTCGATTGAATTCTGATTCGGGCAAAATATCAGTTCTGGTTTTACTAGATCTCAGTGCTGCTTTTGACACGGTAGATCACACCATACGCCTACATAGGCTGGAAAACTGGGCAACCATAAATCTGACTGGACACCCTTTACTTGTGGTGTTCCACAGGGCTCAATTCTTGCTCTTACACCTTCTCCGGATCTGTTCAACCTATGTGGAATGATCTGCCTGCTGCTACAAGATCTGCAGTTTCTGTAGCCATCTTTAAGAAACGTCTGAAAACGCATCTCTTCCGTCAACATCTGACTGATCTGTTCTAACTCTATTTTCTTCTCTACTCTTTAAAAAAAAAAAAAAAAAAATGAATGAATGAATGGTTCTTTATACTGTGTTAGGTTATATGAGACCAATCCTCTTTTTTTGATTGCACTTATGCTTTTGTTGTACTTATGCTGTCCCAATTGCTTCTATTGCCTACCCCACATGTAAGTCGCTTTGGATAAAAGCGTCTGCTAAATGACTAAATGTAAATGTAAATCCTTGGCTGCATCAGAGCTTAATAGCGCATTTCAAGATTAAATTACTTTATCAGCAAATCGGCTTTTAAAATGTCGATAATCGGAAAAATGCTTAATAACGATGTGGATAATTGGTCGACCCATAATTTGGACACACCCTAACTGCACTCATGACAAAAGTGGTCGTCCACTCTTTATAAAAACTGCAAGAGCTTAAAATAATAAACAAAGGCACAGGTGTCATGTCTGGATCACAACAGAGATCTGCTCACTCATGTTGTTCTTCTGCTGGTATCTTACTCACCCACTTGACAATCTCATTCAAAGTATTTTTGTTCTTCAAACGACACGCAGCGACAGAGAATGACTAGATTGACCGAATTAAAGCCGGATAAAAGAGGGTCATCAAAGATCTGGAGATATGAAATCTGGAGAACTTTCTGAGGCGCTAATGTCCTCTCTTATACACAAACTCACAGTTCTTTTGAAGGGTCAGTTGAACCATGGGCTGAGCCAGTGGACTGACATCATAAATCAGAAGAAAATCCACTCACAAGCAATCAGTGATCGCGACCAACACACTTACAACATCACAACTGATCAATTAACACAAAACATCTCATTAGCTCAATGTGTGTGTATTCTCACAGTGATCTGCTCCATCAGCACAGCGTTGGTGGCTTCAGTCTCATGCAGTAAACCATTCAGATGCTCCATGTTGCGGGTGGCAGTGTTGAGTTTCTGTGTCACTTCCTCTTTACTGAGCTCCACCTGCCAAACCACAGGCTCTGCACACACACACACACACACACACAGCCTTCTATGATAACTCACCCACCTGAAGAGCATTCTCTAGTCAGAGTAAAAGTCACAGTAGGGCACAAGCTCTGGAGTGTCTTGAGAGGAGTGTGGTACCGTGTTTGGGGTCTGGAGCAGTGAGGAGGTGCTCTAGAGAGGTCAGCGGGGTCCCAGGAGTCGAAACTGATTCAGTCTCTGTGGTTTCCATCCCCTCACACTCCTCACGAGCGACACCTTGCAAGTCAAACTGAGGAACATCAACAAACTTTCTGTCCACCTGACACTTCCGGCTCAACGCCACGGCTGGACCTGAACACACACACAGTAACCCATCTGGAGTGACACAAGGTACTGCTGATAAAGGTGACAGGAAGTTCAGTTTTGAGTTGATGAGCATATGAAACATCAGGTCTTCTCACCGCTGCTGGATTCTTTCTGCAGGTGAAACAGCTGCGTCTCCAGACGGCTGATCTGCTGTTGTAGCATCTCCACCGTACTGCAGTGTTCATCCTGAAGGTGGCGCACTTGCTCGCGGAAGCTGTTCCGAAGGCCCTCGGTCTGAGCGCTCAGGTGAGACGTGCACTGTTTGTGTTCAGACTTCAGTGACACGTTCTCAGACTGAAGCGTCAACAGTCTGAAAGACACACAACTGATGTTCCACACGCCAACACAGCAGCCGAGCGAGATCTCACGTCACAAACATATGTCAACCCCTCCCCACTGGTTTAGTTTTCACTTCATAAGTTTGTTCTGAGCAGATTGTAGAATATGGAGCGAATGAAAAGAAACAGAAGCTCAACAAACATCTGCTGTGGAGTGTTTCAAGTGCTCTTAACACATCACGTTCGTTGAGATCTTCCATTAGAGCAACATACAAGTTAAACTTCTGTCATCTCTACAAATGATTCCACATTTAAGTTTTATTATTTTATGTTTTATATCATGCCCTTGTGTAAAGCTGCTTTGCAATACTGTAAACTGTGAAAAGCCCTTTACAAATAAACGTGAGTTGAATCATCAATCATTTACTCGTCTTTACCTCTTTAAATGACTTTGTTCTGTTGAACACAGAGAGAGATATTTGGAAGAATGTTAGCAACTGACATTTCTGGGACATCACTGACTACCAGACTGTGAAAGATGATTGTATATTTTTCTTTGTTCTGTTGAACACAAAATGAGAAATAAGAAAAACAAATGGTTCTGAGGCGCTATGGACTGACATTTTCTGACTAGCCCAGAAATTTTGCTAACATTCTTCCAAATATCCTTCTTTGTGTTCAACAGATCGAAGACATTCGTAGAGATTTGGATCTACTTTGGAATTCTTTCATGACAGAATTTTCATTTTGGGGTGCAGATCTGAGGCCAGTGGGAGTTGTTGTTGTTGTTGTTTACCTCTCTCTGAGTTCAGCTTCTTTGGTGACGCTCTCCTGCAGGATCTTGTTGTGTCGTTCCAGCAGCGTGTCGTGCTCTACATGCAGCTGCTGCAGTTCTGCTGTGCTCGACTGAAGCGTCTGCTGAGTCTCCTGCAGCTGTATGCGCAGACGCTCCAGCACAGCGTCCATGTGCTCTCTACACACAGACACACAAATATAATGATGTGAGAGAAGAGACAACAACACACATATTTGATGGGCTCCTATTCTCTGATTTACTCAAGACAATAAATACATTTTAAGACGATCTGACTGAGGTCATGTGCATGGAGGCACAAAGAGGAAGAAAACACTTCTCACACTTCTCCGCAGGCCTAACAGAGCAATGTCTCTAACACACCAGCAGGTGGCAGTAGAGCGGTACACACTACAGTGCTTCATTATTTCACATCGTTCTCGCTCACTGGGGTTCACATCTGTGTTGCTACTCTCTCTCTATATATAAATAAGGCGTCTTCAATATTTCAGAAGATTTTATTCAGTGTTCCGGCTACAGCATATAAAGCTTTATAAGAATATATATGAGCTCTTACATGAATCTGATGCTTAGAAACCCCTGTAAAGCCTGTCCTGACGGACGAGAAAATGTTAAACACACACTTGTACGGCTGACAGAAAACAACACTTGTGTGCATGGGTCAGAAATCATTGACCACAGATACACAGCCATGACATGTGAAGATGGTTTTCATTAAAGAAATGTGTTGTTATTGTATAATAACACACTAAACCTCTGAGGCCTGAACTCTACTGTACCTAAATAAAACTGTTCACTGACTGTATAGAGCACATCACCTGTCCTGTCTGAACGCCTCCTCATCGCTCGGCTTTGAGCTCTTGTGTTTCTGTTGCTTCAGGACGTTGTGGACTCGAACCTTGTAACTCTCAAACTCTGACACAGTGGCAGCGAGCTCGGCCTGAAACGACACACATCACACACTGCGGGATGAATAATGAAGGCATTTCCTCGGACTCATTAAGAGCCGCAGGGTCGAGCGCCGAGTGCTGTAATTGCGTTCGGTTGAGGACTGAAATGAAAAGATCTGATGGAGCGAGCTGAAGGGACAGAGTGAGAGCTTTTCATACACGTGAGAAATGAAAGAGGGTTTAAGTGGAAACCTTGGCAGCGGTGCATTCGTCCTGCAGGACGTTGAGTTTCAGCTGATAGGAGCTGGAGGATCTCTGCTGTTGATCGTTCATCATCTTCATCTGTTCCTCCAGTCGATGTTTCTCTGCTGTAAGATCACTGCACTGGATCTGACAGAGACACAGATGATGTGTGTTACACCCTCAGCAGAAACACAGCACTCCTCATCTCAATCTAATGCAGTCTCACATCTTTACCTTATATTCCTCCAGCTGCTGTTGATGTGCCTCTAGTTCTCCTCTCAGAGCAGATTGAGTCATTATCTGTTCTGCTTCCTGTGGTCAAAATTCACAATAATGTTCAGAGGAAACTAACCCAAACAAACTATTGTATCCACGCACTCGGGTCAACATCTACATAAATCATAACTGTATTCTTTACAGAGACTCACTTTTTGCTTTGCATCTCCAAGATCCTTCTTGGTTTTGACCAGCAGTTGTTTCATCTTGGATGCTTTCTCTTCTATCTGATCCACCTTCAGCTTCAGAGACTCTGAGAGAACGTCACACCCAGACATCCATCAGATATTTCGTGTACAACACAGATGGAACATATGAAACACACATACCGATTTCTTCATTCAGCCGCTGTTCTTCTTGTTTCTGTGTTTGTTGTTGTGTTTTATACTCTTCGATCTGTCTCTCTCTCTCACACAGTTTGTGATTGAGTTCTTTCACCAGTTTCTCATAATCTGCCATCTCCATGTCCATTAATGTGCTCTGCTGGGCGTCCTACAGTACAACACATGACATGAGGTGATTTATCTCAGCATGAAGCCCGCTGAAGCAAATCCTTTTTAATGGTAACTTGCCTTTCTCAGCTGCTCCAGTTCCTGAGCTGTCTGCTGGAGTTGATGTTTGAGTTTGTTTAGCTGAGCCTGAAGCTCCTCCACATCTTTTACAGCAGACTGATGGTCCTATAAAACCCGCACAAATTCAGAATGACCCCAATAAACTGAGCGCTCAGGTTTTTAAAAGGAAAGACATCTTTGAGCAAATATGGTGTAAATCAAGTATTTTCAGGTGTACCTTAGACTTCTGCTCTTTTACAAGTCGTTCTGCCTCCAGCTGTTTCTCCAGACTACCGTTCATCTTCTGGAGCTCCAGTGTGTGTGACTGCAGATGGGTGACGTTACTCTGAAGCGTCTCTGTCCTCACCATCAGATCCTCTCGCTCGGACGACAAGAGTTCATGCTGAGAGTAACCGAAAACATTCACTCTCTGTTCACGGGGATCCTCTGATAACCACACACACACACGCGCGCACACTCGCGCGCGCACACTCGCGCTCACACACTCGCGCTCACACACTCGCGCTCACACACTCGCGCTCACACACTCGCGCACACACACTCGCGCACACACACTCGCGCACACACACTCGCGCTCACACACTCGCGCACACACACTCGCGCTCACACACTCGCGCTCACACACTCGCGCTCACACACTCGCGCTCACACACTCGCGCTCACACACTCGCGCACACACACTCGCGCACACACACTCGCGCACACACACACTCGCGCACACACACACACACACACACACAGTTACCTGCTGACTTGTGTTGACTAGACGTCTGTTTAACTCTTCATTGAGCCTCTCTGTCTGTTCCAGCTTCTCTTTCTCTTTCTCCAGAAGTTCACTCAGCTTGTCATATTCCACCAACAAATTCTGTCAATTAGCTGTCATTGATTATTTTATCCATCTATGTTTTTGAAATCACATGACTTTAAAACAAGTGTTCATATTCATGCAGTGGTCAACACAAACATACAGTGTGAAGAGAAACCTGAAACCTTATAGTCTTCTGCTCCATGAATGATGTCCTTCATGAATCCTGATAGTTTGTCTCGTTCATCCTTCAACATTACAACTTCTTCACTTAAAGCAACAACCTGAGTAACACAGAAAAAAAGAGGTTAGTGTGTGCATATGTGACACTGTGAGTGTGCGCGTGTATGATTAACAGTGTGTGTTCAGGTGTATGTGTGTCTGTGAGTGTGTGTGTGTGTGTTCAGGTGAGTGTGTGTGTGTGTGTGTGTTCAGGTGAGTGAGTGTGTGTGTGTGTGTGTTCAGGTGAGTGTGTGTGTGTGTGTGTTCAGGTGAGTGTGTGTGTGTTCAGGTGAGTGTGTGTGTGTTCAGGTGTTTGTGTGTGTTCAGGTGTGTGCGTGTGTTCAGGTGAGTGCGTGTGTGTGTGTGTCTGTGAGTGTGTGTGTTCAGGTGATTGTGTGTGTCTGTGAGTGTGTGTGTCTGTGAATGTGTGTGTGTTCAGGTGAGTGTGTGTGAACAGGGCGTGTGACGCGTCAGTGCAGCAGTGGAGTAGTTGTGCTTGTAGGTCTTGTAGTTCTGCTTGCCACTTTCTGCTTTCAGCTGCTGCCACCGGATAGCCCCTTGTTTTTATCAGGGGCGAAAAGAGGAGCCGAGTGTGTAAGCCTCCTCAGCCGGTACATAGCCTCTCCACTGCCAAGATCTCGTTCACGCCTCCTCGTGGCACACATGGTTACTGGTCCCTTGCGGTTCCAGGCTAAGTTGTACGGGATCTCGGAGCAGCAGTAGGCCCCAGAGACGCGGCATGCAGGCCCATCAGTGAATGGAAATGCCCTGCTGCCCGTCAACCACTGTCCCAGCTATGGGTAAATAGTCACAACTATGGGTAAATAGCAAAGTCCCCAACGGCGGCGCAGGCGGAAGATGGTGCTGTAAGAACCACCACAAAGGCTGGGAAGGCGGAAGAAGGCAATCCCACAGCACGTGGGTTAACTCGGGAGGGTACAGCGGCTAGGGGAGTAAACCCCGAAGACAAATCTGCACTTGGGGACAGGCATAGGCGGAGTCCAACTGACCGGTACACCGTCAGCCACCTGCAACTTCCTGCCAGACGAAGGTAGTCATGGGTTCCCTCATGCCACTGGAGGTCCATCTGGCAGGAGTGAAGATGGTTGGAGTTAGGTCTGCGCACCCACACCCTCACCTTAATCCTCACCTACGCGCAATTTTCTTGCTCCCCCATGTTCTATTTCACCACCCCAGTTCCCATACCCCCCAGTTTTCATATAAATGGTGTTCCACTTAAATCAGTGGACCACTTCACTTACCTCGGCTCCACTCTGTCTTCAAGCAGCTCCCTTGACACAGAAAAACATACCCGGATAAATAAAGCATCATCATCTTTTGGACGCCTACGCAGCAGGGTTTTTGAAAATGGTAACTTGAAGGTCAGTACCAAGGTTGCTGTTTACAACGTGGTATGTCTCTCCACTCTGCTTTATGGGGCAGAGTCATGGACCCTATACCGCCAGCACATCATCAACCTAGAGGCCTTCCATATTCGCTGCTTACAGAAGATCTTCAGCTTGTCCTGGAAAGATCGAGTCCCCCATACAGTTATCCTCAGCATCACTGACTCAATCTGTATGGAAGCAGCTGTGGCCAAAAAACATCTGTGTTGGATAGGGCACACCGTACGCATGCCTGAACATCGCCTGCCCCGCCAAGTCCTCTACAGTCAACTAGTGGGTGCTCAACGCTCCGCTGGAGGGCAAAAGCGTTGTTTTAAGGACTATACCAGGGACCTCCTAAAGCGAGCAAACATCCCCCTCATGCAGCGAGAATCTCTGGCACTTAACAGATCAGCCTGGCAGGCCACCTGTGCCACTGCGGTCTCTCAAATACACCAAACCAACCAAGACCAACGATCCATGAGGCGAATCAAGCGACACCAACGGGCGGCTAGTACCTCCCTGGTATCTGGTTTCCCCTGCTCCATCTGCGGTCGATTGTGCGGCTCAAGGATCGGACTTTACGCCCATGAGAAGTGGCACCAGCGGCAAGGTTGCTGAACTCCCACCCCACACCCCCATCCCTGGAGCAAGCGTCATCATCGAATACGATGGACAGCTAAGAAAGAGAGTGTGTGTGTTCAGGTGTGTGTGTGTCTGTGAGTGTGTGTGTGTGTGTGTGTGTCTGTGAGTGTGTGTGTTCAGGTGACTGTGTGTGTGTGTGTTCAGGTGTGTGTGTGTGTCACACCTCTTTCTTGCTGTTGTCAAGCTCCTTTTTGGCCTTTACAGCCACAGCTTTGATTTTATTCGTCCGCTCGTCTTTGGCTTTCATTTCTTTCTCCAGGATTTCTAACCAACAGAAGAATCCAGTTACAGAATGTGAAAACATTTGTTGAGTGTGAGGAATGATGGTCTGTGCTGGTCAACATGAGACACTCTTACCTATTTTATCAGATAACACTTTCATGTCTTCATCAGAGACTGACGTCTGCTTGAGAGAGAGATCAGTATAAATCACAACATTTAGCTTCACACAACACAACACAACACAAGCATCATAAACAGGCCAATATTGAGAGTGTGGAGTGAAGGAGAACATTGACAGGACTATGAGGCTTGTCTAAAGGGTTAGTGTTAGTGTTGTGACCGTCATCACCTGGACGTGGCAGATTTCTTCTGTTCTCTGTGATATGAGAGCGTGTTTTTCAGTAAGACTCTGCTGGAGATCTGTCGTGTCACTCACATGTGTGTCATTATGTTCTTCACGTGGTTTCTCCTCTAGACTCCTGCTTAAATCAGTGATCTGAGTGAGGAGGGTTTGGTTTTCACCTCTCAGCTTTTCATTCATGGTTTGGACTTCTCTCAGGTCTTTCTGCAGTGCTTCCGTGTCTAACAGCATGTCCTGTAAACTGGCCTTCAGCAGCTCTTTCTCTCGGCTGATGTCTTTGAGATGTTCCTGAAGCTCAGTGGTCTGCTCCTCACCCAGACGCCTGGCGTTCTCCAACTCTACGGCCAAGCGCTCGGCTCTTTCCTCAAACTGCTGGGTTAACCTACTTTTCTCTTCCTCAGCTCTGGTCACGAGACGGTCTATCAAGGTGGAGATGCCAGACGTCGCGTCAACTTCAGCCTCAGAATCATTCTGCTGGAGGGTTTCAGCGATGCGATTCAAAGCTTCAGAGAGTTGATGTCGACTAACATCCATGTTCCTCTGAAGGGCTTCCCTCTCTTCTGACAGATGTGAGATCTGAGACGTGAGATGTTTGATGCTCTCTTGACGCTCTTCATCTCGGGATGGTAGAGCACAGGCGACCTCCTCCAGAGTCTTTATAAGCTCCTCCTTTTCTCTGCTTATCAGACTCTCCTGATGTTCTCTATTCCCTCTACTGTCCAGCATTTCTTTCAACTCTTCCACGAGAGTGTCCTGTTGTAGCAGCTGCAATAGAATGTCTTCACTTTCTCTCCTCACATCCTCAAAGGACAGCTCTGAAGTTCCTTCTGCATTTGAGAGTTTCTCCAACGCTTGCTCCTGGAAGACGCTCTTAACCTTCTCTTGGAGAGTCTGAAGAGAAGCTTCCGTCTGCCTCTTCTTCAGCTGATATCGTATGATAAAGTCTTCGGCTTTCTCTTTGAGATCCACCTTTGGGTTAGTCTGAATCTGATGAATCTCTTCTTGATGTTCGGCACTACCGTCAAGCTCTGGCTTCACTTCTTGGCCATCAATGGTCTGGACGTTCTGATGATGACGTTCAACAGAGATTCGGCATCTTTTTCCTGTCTTGTCTGTGGACGTGTCACCGTCGTCTTTGTTCATTTGAAGCTCGTTGACTCTGAACTCCAGTTCTTCCTTCTCCACGGTGAAGTCATGTTTGACCTGCTTCAGCTCAGACTCCAGCTCTAGTTTCACATTTCTCAGAAAGGTCAGTTCTTCCTGAAGCATGACCGTCTGTGTCTGCAAATCCTCCAGTGCATATTTGAGCATGACAGCTTCATCGCCGGAGTCGTCATACGGCTGGAAGTCCACCACCTTCACGATCCCCAAATCTTCCTGCATGACTGTGGCGGCAACTGCGTCCTCTTCTTCTTCTTGAACATCTTGGAGGAATCCCTCCTTCAGCGCCAGCTGCTCTGACAGCTCATCGTGAAGCAGCAGCAGCCTTTCTCTCTCCTTCTCGAAGTCGGCAGTGTTCATCACCAGCTGTTCCTGCAGCTCTCTCACTTCATCTTCATTCTGTCGGTTCAGTCTGTGGATCTCCTGCTGGAGGTTCTCCATCTCCTGCTGGGATTCTGTGAGCCTCAGCTGCTGAGAGTCTTTAAGAGCTTCCATCTCCACCGTAAACTGCCGCTGGGACTCCTCCAGTTGTCTTTGATATTGAGAGATCTTGGACTCATGCTCCCCACAGATGCTCTGAAGGTTTGCGGTGAGTTGGGTGGTGTGCGTCTGCAGGTCCGCACACTCTTTATTCTTCATGTGAACTTCATTCCGAAGCGCCGTCAACTTCTCTTCTGTTTCCTGCAATTATAACATTCATCACTCTCAGCATCATGTAGCTTATAAACGTACATCATCTCGTTACTGTTTCTATCTGACAGGTACAACACAATAAATGTAGAAATACAGCCACGGAACAATTAAGAGACCGTTTCAGATCTTCATCTCTAGAAGTATTTTACTCATTCCTGTCCAGTGCCTGTTGAATTTCAACAAAATCAAACCTCAGGAATGACGTAAAGTCATCCAACAGCGACGTGAAAGACTGACAGAATGACAAGACACGTGAAATCTGTGAGATAAATCCAGGTTAACGCATGAAAACATATTTCTGAACTATTCCTAAATACATGTAGAAATATGACTGTAGTATTGCATAAAAGTGAATCTGAACTTGTTTTCTTTGCAGTATTTGAGGTCTGAAAAAATACACATTATCTTTGTTATTTTCCCCTGTTTCTCCAGTTTTAGTTTTATGCAAATAAATGCAAAAAATTGAAACTTGACAGAAATATTGTTAGTAGTTCAGAGAATGAAACAAAAAGAATAAATTTACCTCAACACATACCTGAGTAGTACATTCAGAAAAAACTAAACTAACATTGAAATGGTGTCTTCATGTTTTCCACGGCTGTACACACACACTGCACACACTGTTATCAGTAAGACACAGAAGGCTGGTGATGAAATGGATTATTTTGACTCATTCTTTACATGTTCTCGTCTCTTGAGCTCCTCGTGTTCTTTGCGCAGCGATGTTAAACTCTGATGAGTCTCAGCTTTCTCCAGCAGTACAGCGTCCATTCTCTCCCTCAGCTCCTGTTGACATCAACAGTTTAACTCATCACAACCCACAACACCAAATACACTGAGACACAAACAGACAGAAAATCTTTCAACATTTCATCACGATAACATTTAGAAATCTTGTTTATACCAATAATAGCATTATATCACTGACATAATTTAGTCATCATTTCTAATGGATCATGACAAGAAAGACCACTGTGTTATAACACCTTACAGGTTTATTCCTTTTATATGGCAGTGTGATTCTATAGGAGACGGTCTTTATTGTTTACTTTGTGATTTCCTATGACAGATGAAGTGTCTCATGTCACGGAGCACAAACCTGAATAACGGTGTCATCTGTAGGTCTTCTGAGCACCTCCAGCTCCTTCTCCAAATCTGAAAAACACCAACCCTGTTATACTCTTCAAATGAAGCTCTCCTGTCGCTCAGTGGTTAGAGCACGGCGCTAGCAACACCAAGGTTATGGGTTCAATCCCAGAGATTGTACATACTCAGATACAAATAGTATAATGCAATGTGAGTTGCTTTGGACAAAAGCGTCAGCTAAATTCATAAATGTAAATTAACTAGAACATTTAAGAAAACAGATCATTCAAGAAAACTTAAACGTTCTTATGTTACCTGAACATTTGACTTTAATCTTCTGCATTGCCACCATTTGTTTCTTTGCAAACTTGATGAGATCCTCTTTTGACAAAGTATCCAACTTAAAAAAAAATTCATATCAATTACAGGCTTCTTCACATCAGTCATGACACATTTTCTCTTTAGACAATCACACTGAATGTTCACCTTAGACTTGCTGGACACCTGCCCTAACGGTGACGCCATCGTCTCCGGGTTTGCGTCCTGTCGCAGGTGTGAGATAAAACCATTACAATCAAACACTAATGTACTTCCTCCTTCAACATCATCATCGTCGTCGTCATCTCTACACGTCATACACATAATATAGCCTGTTCTAATAGATTTCACTCATGTGCAAAAACTGCCAAATGTACCATCATTTACAGTGTTGATTTTTCAACCTGTAAGTTATTATAACAATACCATGACATTCTGGACATTCCTCGTGCATTCAATAAAGCATCACGTAAACACCATCCACATATATAAAGTCGTTCAGTACCAGAGTATTCCCATCGTAAATATATCATGAGATAACTGCACCCTATAAACAATCAACTGAAGTAATTACTCACCAATTAAACGTGTTATTTGTTTCAGTACAATAATATTATTAAGGTATTTCACAAACTACCCTGAATTAGCATGTATTTAATAAAAATCCACTAAAAACCATAAAAAAACTCGTCCTGCTAACCTCCATTTCGTGTGTGACGACAGCAATCAGCCGCTTAGTTCTCTTCAGGCTTAAATCAGTAATTGAACAAAAGAAATGAGTAAGAATTCACTGTAGTTAATGTATAAACAAACGCAGCATCTTCAACTTCCGCATTAAGCTCCTTCCGTACAAAAGCGTCATTTCAGGAAGAGAAAACAGCCAATCGCGTTCTTCTCATCAGCCGGATTCACACAAGCGCCGCCTATCCATCACAATGACGTAAATTGGCCAATGGCTCTTTGCAGTCATCGGCTCCAACTGTTCAGATTGGTTCATCGGAGGAGGCGGGACTTGTGGGAATCTTTTTATTATTAAGCGCTTTAATTTTACTGACGAAAACACATAAAATTCCATTTAAATATACATATTAGCATTAGCCCTTAGTTGAGTATAACCAGTGATAAAAAACAACAACAAAACTAAAACGAAACAAAATAAATAACTATAAGAAACAACAGATAGATGCTTACTCAGATGAACCTTCAACCTTGACATTTTCGTGCTTTAACAAATGTAAGAGTTTAGTACACTGGTTAAAGTTGGGCTTTGATTTGTGCAACTACATTCATAAATGATCAACTTTGCAAGCCTAACTACACAATTAAAAACTAAATCCAAATGTTTGTTCTCCAAAGAAATCTCAAATTCGATTAACTGCACATGCTAACCAATTCAGTATGGGCTGCAACAACACACAAAGAAAGAAAACGTTGTCTTAATGTTCAATATTTGTTACCCAAAAGACACAACTATTCACATCAAAATGAAATCTTCATGACTTGTTGGAATCTGTTACTTACATGGGAAAGCAGGAGCAATATACGGGTCATTCTAGAATTAGGGGTACATTTCAGGTCAAGAAATCATTGTGCTTTTCTGCAAAATAATCTAGTTTCCATAATATACCCCCATATTGTTCTAAATTCATTAGTTGCCAAGCTTAAACTCGAATTACTTTTTAAATATTTAAATGAAAATAAATATTTAATTAATTGTTTTGTCAACTGTGTTACAGACAAAAGTGGTGTCATAGAAGAAATAAATGAAGTACTACACATATGATCAAACATTTGTTTGAAAGTTATTGAGTCTATTCACCAGGGGGTTTGAGGTTGTATGTCTAACTGATTTAAAAATATGAATTTTAAACTGAATAACGGATATTCTTTGGTATACTATCATCAATGGATATTTTTTCAACATAATTCTCCATTACACTGAATTTAGAGTTATTCAACGTCTTTATGTAATACTGTTCACTCTAGAGATGTCCTTTTGATCATTTTTATAATATTTTAGCCTTCAATTAAAGATTTATGACACAAAAATCACACGTAACACAATTGACAGATAAAGTAACACAGTTGACAGAAGTAACACGGTTGACAGGATGCATTAGGAGAAAAAGAGAAACCTTTCTTTAAAATAAAACCTTTTTATTTTCACAAGTAATTAATTAACTCTCTTGAAACAATGGAGAAAACAAACAAAAACTTTACTACATTAGTCTCGTTCACAAAACAATCCTTTCCAACTCATCCTACTTGTAGTCTATTTCATCTTCCAGTTTCTTCACATCCTCACATGTTTTTATAAAATAACTATTACTATGTAATTACACTTGTTCATATTTTACCATGTCATTACTGTGTTATAACAATAGTTAATGTGTGTTTTTATCAACAATACTCAATATAGGCATAAACTATGACAAGAAACCCAGCCAACATTGTCAACCGTGTTAATCCCTGTCAACTGTGTTACACTTGATGGGTAACACAGTTGACAAGTAACACAGTTGACATTTCTTCCATTTTAGGGTCTTGTGCTAACTGCAGACCTTGAACATGTCCCCACATTACCTTCATCAACTAGTGTTTTTATACATTTTATCTACATTTTTGTAAATATAATATCTAAAGTAAGTACACAAGACCATGTTGATAACACAGTTGATGAGCAATTCATCTACTCTATGTGTAGACAATAATAATGATTAAAAATTGAAGAGGAGCAGTAGAAACTTACCACACTGTATTTAAAATTCCCGTCACTGAAGGTCGTGACATCACATGATGTTGCACATGTTACTTTGGAACAAACCATTGCTGATTTATAGGGGTTTTGTCAATGGGTAAAACAGTTGACAAAGATTTCTCGGACACACACAAAGTTAATAATTTAATAGATATAAACAAGTGAATTAGTTTTTTAAATACATATGCCTTGTTTTAATGATTATTTTTAACAAATAATGATGAAAATAATATACAAAAACATGTATCGTAGTGTCAATTTGAAAGGCAAAACTTGACTTTTAGCAAATTGGACAGCAGAAAAACTGTTATTTCCAGTACAGAATATGCCTTTTCTCCTAATTAACTCTTGGAACTGGTTGACTTTTATGCATGAAATAAAGAGGAATGTTCCCAAATATAAAAGTGATCATTGCTTGAAGTGAATATTCAGTAAAAATGATAAATACAACCAATGGACTTGAAATGTACCCTTAATTATAGAATGACCCATACACACTTCTGTCAATAGATGTGTTTGTTTCATTCAAGCAGATGTAGCCTACACACATACACTTATCAGTTATAATCTAACTCTTCTTGTTTTGTTTGTTGTTTATTATTATGTCTCCAGCAACACATGAAAAGCAAACGTGTGACACAAGGACAGTTCTCCACAGTGATGTCTCTTTCACAGACTAAAATGAATGTTTGATCTGTCCTACCGACAAATAACTAAAATACCTCAAATATAATTATCAGTGCATTGTTTTGTCTCAAGAATGACACCAGTAATGTTTTTAAATACATATTTGTATATCCTAATTTAACTAAGGGTTGATGTTGGCGTAGGCTAAACCCTGTCTGTGTAACAGTGTTTTTTAAACACAAATGAATTAGATTTACATTTACATTTACATTTAGGCATTTGGCAGATGCTTTTATCCAAAGCGTCTTACATTGCTTCATCCTATACATTTTACATAGGTGAACCCACAACCTTGAGTAGATAATGCAATGCTCTTACCACTGAGCTACAGGAAAGCAGCTTTAAATATGTATGATTTGATTCAGTTGTAAGTGTTGTTTTGGTTTTATTGTTTCTATGGTTTGTGTAATTTTAAACGGGAAGTGATTCCTCCAAAGGGGTCTATAAATGGTTCTCATTTAAAAGTGGACGCAGATGATGAGAAGAATGAGTCTGACTGCGTCATTACAGCGCCACCTGCTGCTCATCTGATGTTAACAATCACCAAATTATGATTTACTGCTAACTGATGTTTAAAATAAACTATATGTTTCAACTCAACATTGAATCTAAAAACATTTACTGTACAGACATCATTTGACCAAGCTACACTTATGAGACTGTACGTGTACACGTAGCCTCTGTTTAAAACAGCATGAGACCCGGACATCCCCACTGAGGACAAACCATCCTGTGATTGAACTCCTGCTGACTGTCAGACTTCCATTGATTAAACTCACACAGTCTCATCACACCCACAAAACACACCAGAGAACAAACAGACCTTCGTTTTATATTTGAGGCATATGTGAATGTAAAGAATCCTTCAAACTCATTTCAGAGTTGTTGTCATAGGAACAGGTATAGGATTATTAGATCTGGCTTTATAACAGAATGTCTACTGCTCATTTTACACTTTAATTTCATTATTCTGATGTAAGTTTAACGCAAATAATCATAAATGAAATAATAATAATGCATTTAGCACTGAAATTTAACTCAAGTTCAATTCACATCTGTTTCATTTTTTTCATTTTTCATTTATTCTTCACAATGCTGCATTATACTGCATACTGCAAATGGCATTATTGTACATTTTATTGTCCTCATAAAAAGCTTGTAATCTTCTAAAATGGTATATACTCATTTTCTGAGACTATGGAACATACGGTCAATTAATATGAAAAATGACATTTGATAAAATACAGGAGTGTAATTCAATTCAATTCAATTTTATTTATTAAGCACTTTTCACAATGTGCACTGTTCCAAAGCAGCTTTACATGAGAAAAATACAAAGAATGTAAAACACAGCACAAGCAAGATCACTCTTATAATATGATGTTAACAGAATTTACTGAGATTTAAGCTAATCTAATAAATAATATCAGCAGTCTCACGGTGAGCAAGCCAACATGGCCCTGTGGCGATGAACCCAAACTCCAATGATGAATAAATGGAGAACAAACCTTCAGGAGGAACCAGACTCAGTCAGGAGGACCAGATCTCCTCTGACGTGTCACAGCTCCACTCACTGACTTTCATTAAAATATACTGAATGAAAGTTTATGAAGAATAGGGAGAGTTTATTTTTGTTTCATTTGTTGAAACTGTTCGGATCTAATTTGTTGTATTTTTTAAATATATATATTTTTTGTTGGATATCAGACAACAGAGGAATGTTATAAACAGGGAAAATAATAATGCCATAATGAATCTGAATGCAGCTATAACTTCAAACTGCTGTCATGTGGTGTAAGTTTAGCATTAAATACTTAGCAATGTAAATGTAACATTAATGTGACAAGAATAGTCCGTCTTTGCTCTCGGTTGGTGATGGAATGGCCTGAGATGGAGCTGAGATGGTCAGTCAGTCCACAGACTCTCACAGGAGGATGGCTCAGGATCTTCAGATGTGTCATATCTGGTTGGTGATGGGCATATGATGTTCATCTGATTCTGGTGTTATCTCTCTCTACCTCATGATGGGCATCCTGAGGCGGCAGAGGAAGGAGAGAGATATATTAATGTAACTGCTGTGTAACACATAGTTAAGTAGTGAAGTCATCGTTTAGATCATTGTAATAAAAGCTTTAGAGAACAGAACCCACCACTCTCCCGGTGAACAAGACCAAAACTCCTGAACTCTCCATGAGAGGAAATCTACAAGCTTTACAAATATATCAGACATGAACATATGGGGTCAGATTTGTTTCATTATTCTGAATAAATAAACTACGATTCGCAAATAAATACAGAGAGTTTCACAAACATTTTTTAAATCCACAAATGCACAAAAAGCGAACCATAAATATATGTTAGACGTTCCACAAAAATAAATGGAATTCACAAATAAATACAACGACATTTGCAAATAAAAATCAGTGCACGCATTTGTGGATCAGTGCACGCATTTGTGAATCAGTGCACGCATTTGTGGATCAGTGCACGCATTTGTGGATCAGTGCACGCATTTGTGGATCAGTGCACACATTTGTGGATCAGTGCACGCATTTGTGAATCAGTGCGGATCAGTGCACGCATTTGTGGATCAGTGCATGCATTTGTGAATCAGTGCACGCATTTGTGAATCAGTGCACGCATTTGTGGATCAGTGCACGCATTTGTGGATCAGTGCACGCATTTGTGGATCAGTGCACGCATTTGTGGATCAGTGCACACATTTGTGGATCAGTGCGGATCAGTGCACGCATTTGTGGATCAGTGCACGCATTTGTGGATCAGTGCACGCATTTGTGAATCAGTGCACGCATTTGTGAATCAGTGCACGCATTTGTGGATCAGTGCACGCATTTGTGGATCAGTGCACGCATTTGTGGATCAGTGCACGCATTTGTGGATCAGTGCACACATTTGTGGATCAGTGCGGATCAGTGCACGCATTTGTGGATCAGTGCACGCATTTGTGGATCAGTGCACGCATTTGTGGATCAGTGCACGCATTTGTGGATCAGTGCACACATTTGTGAATCAGTGCGGATCAGTGCACGCATTTGTGGATCAGTGCACGTGTAAGAGAGGCAAGCTAGTGTAGAGCTGTGCAGTGTGTAAACCTCACTCCTCGGCCTCAAGGACTCTCTAGCGACAGACGCTAGAGACTGCGGTCTTTAGCCTCCTCGCTAGAGCGCCCGACTCCCGTTCCGAACCGACTCTGTTCGAGGCCCGCCTGTGCAGGTGTGGTTCGTTCCGTTACACACGCATTTGTGGATCAGTGCACGCATTTGTGGATCAGCGCACGCATTTGTGGATCAGTGCACGCATTTGTGAATCGCTGCACGCATTTGTGGATCAGTGCACGCATTTGTGGATCAGTGCACATGCACGCATTTGTGGATCAGTGCACGCATTTGTGGATCAGTGCACGCATTTGTGGATCAGTGCACGCATTTGTGAATCGCTGCACGCATTTGTGGATCAGTGCACGCATTTGTGGATCAGTGCACATGCACGCATTTGTGGATCAGTGCACGCATTTGTGGATCAGTGCACGCATTTGTGGATCAGTGCACGCATTTGTGGATCAGTGCACGCATTTGTGAATCGCTGCACGCATTTGTGGATCAGTGCACGCATTTGTGGATTGCTCTCTGAGCATTTGTGGATTTTGAAACATTCCTAACGTCAAGACGTGCGCACAATCCACAAATAGGTGGACTCCGCCCACTATCTACGCAAGCCAATCGGTTAACTTCCAATTTTGTTGTCCAATAGGCCACGTTCTAACTTCAGCCAATCACGTTTTGCTATGCACTAAGATTCAGGGAGCTAACATGGCGACTAGTGGCGGTCTAAAATCTGTGTTATACTAAGAAATGATAATGGCCTCTTCTTTCTACTATGTAATGATCGCTTGTGTTCTTATACATTGTCCGTATTGTTACATATATGCTGTATTTAAACGTGTATGACTTAACAACAGCGTGCACGGACTGGAGTGGAAAATCCCGGTGACTAGGGAGTCAGGACTGATTTGGTCTGCCAGCCTTTTTATTGTGTTTATGTACCAAAGGGCTAAATTCCGATTTTTTGCAACTGTCGGTGTACTACCAGTATAACGATGGCAGAATTAACCTGAGGGGAATCATCAGCATTGTGAATTTCTATGTCGTTCATAATTCAAAATAAAACGTAATTTCTACAGTCATCTCGGTTTATCCCATTCCTGAATTATCTCTGCTGCTATCGCTACACTGTTCTGTTTACTGTCTAACTCTTTGCCATGACAAAACCATATGATACCTGGTACATACATTAACAATAGCAAGCGTAGTCTTTAGTGGCAGCAGCGTAAGTAGGCTATATTGCAAGATTATCATGTGGGACAAGTCATCCACAATTCCCCACATAGAAATACTATAGTAGTATAATACATTTACTAAACAGCTCACATAAAGTGACAAGACACAGGAAACAAAATAATAAACATGAATATGTAATAGACAATACACATATGAAAAACAATACATGTCAAAAGAGAACCGGATGCCATATTTTATGCATGTGCCATATATACAAGTTATTAGGTGCTATAAAAATGGTGTAAGGTAATGGGATAGCTATATTATATATTAAATCAGTAACATATGTATAATAAATAAATATAAGTGTGAGTGAGTAGTTTAGTATTGCACATATGTATTGCACAGTGAACATTTAACTGTTCAACTGTTCATGGGGTAGATGGCCGGAGGAAAGAAACTTGTCCTATGTTTGGCTGTTTTGGTGCTCGGTGCTCTGTAGCGCTGACCAGACGGCAGCAGTTCAAAGAGATAGAGTGCTGGGTGTGAGGGGTCCAGAGAGATCTTGTGAGCCATTTTACTCGCTCACTCTGGATGAGTAAAGTTCTTGCAGTGATAACAGTAGTCTACCAGTGATTCGCTCAGAAGTCCGAAATATCCGCTGTAGTATTCGGAGTTTATATGTGTCCCGAGCATGTTCACTGAAATTGAGAGAGAATAGGCTATGTCGCCTCTAAATGCAGCAAGTTTTAAATGACTTCATCGATCAACACAAAATTACAATACTAGAGCACTTCAATAAACTTGAACGTTTAGCAATCTTTAAAAGTAGGCCTACGTCTCTTGATGTACACGAAGCGGAAGAGCCATTTTTTTGATTCGAGCCTACCTGAGCATGCTTGTTTTTTCTCAACAAAATCAAGTAAAACAAAATAATTGCCTTTTAATTGCAGGTCACTGGCATTGTAAACCAATATCAACCGATCCCGTCATCCCGGGACACCTTCCGCATATTTTCGGGGATCTCTGTATGAAAATGGCTTTACTGAAATGCCCAGTAATGTCCAGTGCCTTTTGTGCGTTTGTATGGAGAACTCATTCATTTGTACAATTGGCTTCAATTCATTTTTATTTGGCAGTTTCATATTTTGCTTCTTACTTTTTTCATCGAAGAAAAAGTTGTGTTGCCTCCCTTGCATTCTTAATGCCCCCGTTGTGCTTTTATTTGCCATTAAATAATGGAAATAAACAGTATTTTAAAGCTGTCCTATATGTCATTTAAAAGGCAACAATGTATACATAATTATAACCCAAAAATAATTATTTATTTAGCACCAGGTAAAATGGAGACGTTTATCGTTTAACACGCTACTGAGAGCACTGCCACATCCATTATTATTATCTACAGTAAATTGATTATCTGCAGTTGTAGCCTATACCAATATTTACTATGGTAAGGTTCGAAAACACAAATTGTATAGGTTTACATCATTTACTTTTGGGGTTGAATTTAAGAATGTATTGTGTGCACAAGATCATAGTAAAAGAATCGACATCCTTTGTCATGGCAGAGAGTTAGACAGTAAACAGAACAGTGTAGCGATAGCAGCAGAGATCATTCAGGAATGGGATAAACCGAGATGACTGTATAAATTAGGTTTTATTTTGAATTATGAATGACATAGAAATTCACAATGCTGATGATTTCCCCCACATTAATTCTGCAATCGTTATACTGATAGTACACCGACAGCTGCAGTGCGCATTGCAAACTCTGCGAAACTTGACAGGGGTCACGCGCCGAGTGTTTGGATCGAAATAGCTGCTTAACCATGCAGTAATAGATCATATTTGATCGAATGACAAAATCGGAATTTAGCACTTTGGTACATAAACACAATAAAAAGGCTGGCAGACCAAATCAGTCCTGACTCCCTAGTCACCGGGATTTTCCACTCCAGTCCGTGCACGCTGTTATCAAGTCATACACGTTTAAATACAGCATATATGTAACAATACGGACAATGTATAAGAACACAAGCGATCATTACATAGTATAAAGAAGAGGCCATTATCATTTCTTAGTATAACACAGATTTTAGACCGCCACTAGTCGCCATGTTAGCTCCCTGAATCTTAGTGCATGGCAAAACGTGATTGGCTGAAGTTAGAACGTGGCCTATTGGACAACAAAAGCGGAAGTTAACCGATTGGCTTGCGTAGATAGTGGGCGGAGTCCACCTATTTGTGGATTGTGCGCACGTCTTGACGTTAGGAATGTTTCAAAATCCACAAATGCACAGAGAGCAATCCACAAATGCGTGCACTGATCCACAAATGCGTGCACTGATCCACAAATGCGTGCACTGATCCACAAATGCGTGCAGCGATTCACAAATGCGTGCACTGATCCACAAATGCGTGCACTGATCCACAAATGCGTGCACTGATCCACAAATGCGTGCACTGATCCACAAATGCGTGCAGCGATTCACAAATGCGTGCACTGATCCACAAATGCGTGCAGCGATTCACAAATGCGTGCACTGATCCACAAATGCGTGCACTGATCCACAAATGCGTGCACTGATCCACAAATGCGTGCACTGATCCACAAATGCGTGCACTGATCCACAAATGCGTGCAGCGATTCACAAATGCGTGCACTGATCCACAAATGCGTGCAATGATCCACAAATGCGTGCACTGATCCACAAATGCGTGCAGCGATCCACAAATGCGTGCACTGATTCACAAATGCGTGCACTGATCCACAAATGCGTGCACTGATTCACAAATGCGTGCACTGATCCACAAATGCGTGCAGCGATCCACAAATGCGTGCACTGATTCACAAATGCGTGCACTGATCCACAAATGCGTGCACTGATCCACAAATGCGTGCAGCGATTCACAAATGCGCAGAAAGCGATCCACAAATGCGCAGAAAGCGATCCACAAATATATATCAATAAAATACATTTGTAAATAATTTTTATTTGCAAATGTCGTTGTATTTATTTGTGAATTCCATTTATTTTTGTGGAACGTCTAACATGTATTTATGGTTCGCTTTTTGTGCATTTGTGGATTTAAAAAATGTTTGTGAAACTCTCTGTATTTATTTGCGAATCGTAGTTTATTTATTCAGAATAATGAAACAAATCTGACCCCATATGAACAACGATGCAGATGTTACAGAACCTGTGCCGTCTGCCATCCATTCACATATCCATACCAAAATAAATGTGACGTGTGATTACATATAACAATATATGATCTACTCAAGACAATCACATCACTTTACAGAAATCTTTTCATCTAGACATTGTTGGACAGCTGTGAATCATTCTTGTTCCTTCACGTCTTGTCTGATGTTATAGCTCTCGGTTTTCTCTTCATGTGATGATGTGAGATCAGATCTCTGTGTGGATCACACGGTCATACATTCTGTTTCATTCGAACAATCCAGATATTTTTATTTCATTAGGAGTCTTCATGTGAATAAAAACACTGAACGTGTCAATTGATTGCTTTTCATTTTCTTTGAGAAGAAATGTCACATAACTCTATTAAAGTAAACCTCAGGCAGAAATCTGATGAAAAAATGAAACGACTAACGCAAATGTCAGTGTGAGATGAAGAGATTTGTAATGTTCTGGACTAATACACCAAGACCTCAAACACTCTTCAGTCAGCTTGAAATGACAATAATAATACACAAGTTCCATGTATTCCACGAGCGCTACGTTACATCTCAATGTTCTTGTGAAATCTAACACTTGTGTGATTGTGTTGTCAGTTTGTAGTTGACAGGAGCTGATTTCTATCCACACAAACACACATGAATGCTGTTCATTTATTCAGAAGCATGAGATGGACGGGCTGACAGAGAAGTGTGAAGATGATGATGATCTGACGTTACACTACACATTTCATCTACTGAAGATAATGTGACATCAATGATCCTCCAGGATATCACCAAACATCATGTGTATAAAACAGTTACAGAATTACACAATCCTCATCCAGTCATGAACTAAACAGAAACAGTCTGCTTTCATGTGGACACAGAAGTGAGTTTGGGACATCTCTATCGTTGTATTTCATATAGATTGTTGAGATATAAACCCTTTGACTTCACCTGTGTCTTAAAACCCTTTTCTTTAAAGAGGACATTGAATGAGTTCAGTCAATAACAGCTGAGGTTAACACAATCAATGACGCCCTGACACTCAGAGGAAACCCACATCTCCAGCTGCTTGACAAACCAAGCAAAACACACACGCACACACGCACGCAAGCATGAACACACAAATACACACACACACACGCAAATAAACACATGCACACACACAAATACACACGCACACAGACACACACACAAAAATACACACGCACACACGCACGCAAGCATGAACACACAAATACACACGCAAATAAACACACACAAATACACACGCACACAGACACACACACACACACACAAATACACACGCACAAATACACACACACACAGACACACACACACACACAAATACACACGTACACAGACACACACAAATAAACACATGCACACACACAAATACACACGCACACAGACACACACACAAAAATACACACGCACACACGCACGCAAGCATGAACACACAAATACACACGCAAATAAACACACACAAATACACACGCACACAGACACACACACACACAAATACACACGCACAAATACACACACACACAGACACACACACACACACAAATACACACGTACACAGACACACACAAATAAACACATGCACACGCTCACAAATACACACGCACACAGACACACACACGTACACAGACACACACAAATAAACACATGCACACACTCACAAATACACACGCACACAGACACACACACACAAATACACACACACACAGACACACACACACAAATACACACGTACACGTACACAGACACACACACACACAAATACACACGTACACAGACACACACAAATAAACACGCACACAGACACACACACACAAATACACACGTACACAGACACACACAAATAAACACATGCACACACTCACAAATACACACGCACACAGACACACATACACACACACAAATACACACGTACATAGACAAACACAAATACACACACAAGCACCCACACACGCACAAAATACACACACATGCACACACACAAGCACGCACGCAAATACACACACACACACACACACACAAGCATGCACACACACATAAATACACACACATGTACACAAACATGCACACATACAACAGCCATATTTTAAATTGAAGTCTGACTGTAGATATCCGTGGGTGAGTGAATTTATCGGATCTCTTTTATCACACACACACACACACACACACACACACACACACACACAGAGTTCAGCGCCATACAAACACACTTTGTTAGTTTTAGCAGCGTCAGTGAGAATGTGAATGAATTGTTGCTGTCAGCTTGTGTGATTCATGCTGGAGCTGAAGCAGGATGAAAATAATGAAATAAATAACAGGCAGCGGTCAATGACAACACATCTATCAGCGGCTCGTGTCCGCCCCCGCCGGCCGGCTAAATCTAGCTATTGCCTGAATCATTTTTAAAGGACAGTCCTGTAAAGCATCAGCCGAGGCCTCTGACAGCGGTTTGTTAGCAGGATAGATGAGCGGCGCTCTGAGGTAATCTAGCAGCTGTCAGATACACCGCAACACACGTGCTCTTCATCGGCTCGCTGTCTTTCATAGGCTCGCGCATTTGTCAGCTCTATTGGAGCGCTCGCTCTGTGGCTCGCCTGCCGATTTTATTTGCTAAGAAGCAGTTGGAAATAGTAAATGTGAAGAGTGACGTCCATCTTCTCCACAGCGGCATCTTCACAAGGTCAACAGAGTTCAACGAGGAAGAAGATCAATTGGGTTTTTAACACGAGCAGCGGCGCGTTCAACACAAACACCTTAAACAAACCAGGAAGCCAGAATATATCAAATATTGTGCTCTTATACACATATTGAATTGTTTCTTTTGTTTACTGGCATACAGTTTGTACAACATCTGAATGAACATTGCAGTAAAAGTCATTGTTAGATTTAATTTCCGCATAATTGATTACAAGCCTGCAAACAAATGAATTGTAAAGTTGTTAAACTCACTGAATACATTCCTGGCTAGACAGTTGGAGGAAGGGTTTCCCTCTGGCTATATGGGGGGATTCTTTCTAAGCTAAACATTCTTTGTCTTATCTGCTATACCTTATTTGGTCATTCTGTGACCCCTGGACATTTGAAACCACCCAGAGGTCTTTTGGTACCTATATAAAGGCTTGTAGATTCTCAAATAAATGAGTTCAAAAGCTGGATGCCTTTGTGTCTAGTTCTTGTGCTCCCAGATCTGCAGAAGAATTCTCTCAAAACATCCAAACTATTTCTGATTTGACTTTAAGGGTAATCCAAAACACAGAAAGAAACTTAGTGTTCAAAGGGAACCTGAAGTTTAACAGTCATTTATAGATGAAAGAAATACATGAAGGACAGTTCAATGTGAGGTAAATTAACACAGGAACACAGAACACATCATCATGTCTGTTTAAATATTTGTTTGCTGTAATGTTGATGTTTTGTAATAGTGAGTCTCTCCTCTCTGTGCAGAAGTTTGTGGATTATGTGGGTTAAAAGTTCACAGCATTGGGAGATATTCTCTCTAAATCACTGTTGAAGGACATCAGCTAACAGCTCATGAGGGACAACAACAAGCCCATTCATCCCTCTCCCCCCATGGACATTCTGTAACTTCCTCTTTCGCTTCTTCCTGTTTATTCCATATCAAAGCCTGTTCCATGTGCCCGATTGGGAAGTATTGCCAGTTCAACTGTGCACAGAGATCTCAGCAAAGCAAACTCCTTCTTGTGATCTTTGGACTCACTCTCACTGTACTTTGCTGTCATCCGGCTGTCGGCTCTCGTTTGTAACAGATAGAGACGAGAGATGCTGCAGTAATGTAAACATGTGAAAAATAATGTGCGCTATGGATAATAATAAAAAACGTATGTGAGACCGGCCACTGCTTTAATATATATTTACATTTACATTTAGTCATTTAGCAGACGCTTTTATCCAAAGCGACTTACATGTGGGGTAGGCAATGGAAGCAATTGGGACAGCATAAGTACAACAAAAGCATAAGTGCAATCAAAAAAAGAGGATTGGGTCTCATATAACCTAACACAGTATACAGAGATAAGTTAGTTAGTTAGTAGTTTTTTTTTTTTAAGAGTAGATAAGAAATAGAAGTCAGAACTGATCAGTCAGGTGTTGACGGAAGAGATGTGTTTTCAGACGTTTCTTAAAGATGTCTACAGAATCTACAGATCTTGTAGCAGCGGGCAGATCATTCCACATAGGTGGAACAGATCCGGAGAAGGTGCGCAAGAGAGATTTTTTGCCTTTATGGGATGAAACCAGAAGACTTCGTTCATTTGCAGAGTGTAGGGATCTGGCGGGTACAGATGTCTGCATTAGCGAGTGAAGATAAGGTGGTGCCGAACCAGTGGTGGTCTTGTAGGCCAGGAGCAGAGTCTTGAATTTGATGCGAGCGACTATAGGGAGCCAATGTAGTTTAAAGAATAGAGGAGTGACGTGTGCTCTCTTCGGTTCATTAAAGATAACGCTTGCCGCAGCATTCTGGATCATCTGTAGAGGGTTTGGTTGTGCAAGCTGGAAAGTCCACCCAGTAGCGCATTGCAGTAGTCCAGTGTGGACAGGACCAGAGTCTGTACTAGGACTTGCGTAGCATGCTCTGATAGGAAGGGTCTAATTTTCCTGATATTGTAGAGGATGAATCTACAGGACCGGACGGTGCTGGCAATTTGATCTGTGAAGTTGAGCTGATCATCAATCACCACTCCCAGGTTTCTTGCCTTTCTGGAAGGTGTGATGGTTGATGAGCCCAGTTGAATGGAGAGGTTGTGATGAGTCTTTGTATCGGCCGGGATTAAAAGCAGTTCTGTTTTTAAAAGGTTCAGCTGCAGGTGATGGTCATTCATCCAGAGCGAGATGTCGGCTAGGCAAGCTGAGATGCGTGCAGGAACCGTCGGATCGTCTGGGCAAAAAGAAAGGTAGAATTGTGTATCATCCGCATAGCAGTGATAGGAAAAGCCATGTTTCCGGATGACAGAGCCTAGGGATGACATGTATACAGAGAATAGCAACGGACCAAGCACTGAACCCTGTATTTAAATGCAAACCTTTCTATGAATGTATTTTATTCACTAGTTACTCAGTGCCGTGATGAATAGAGAAATATGATTAAAATGCCTTACAAACTTGTTGTCCACACAAACTGCCTTAGTAAAAGAGACTGAGCTATTGGGTCAAATATGGACAAACCCAACAGTCGGGTAAAAATAACTCAAAATTTGCATTTTGTATTAATGCATTTGGCAGATATGGAAAATATGGTTATATTTTACCCAACAATGGGTTAAAACGACACAGAATTTCGGTTTGTAACGACATAGGTCCATTTAGAACTCAATGGATGATGCATTTTTCACTCAGCGTTGGGTCGAGTGTATATAAGATAGCATATTTATATATATAACATTTATTAGACATACTTATATACATTTTTGAGCACTTTTAAGTATGTTTTGGACTTGCATTTAAATTGTGGATATGATTTTTGTTTATTAAAGTCATTAATAGTTGACTTTGAAGTGACGCTAAAGAGTGCAAGGGTATATCATCTTACTTGATTCATTCCTCCATCCTCCAATACAAGAGATTCTTTCATCTGCTAGTTCACAATATTCACTGTGACCAACACTTCCACATGAGTTGTGTTTGTCACTCAGCATGTTTGTGTTCATTTCACAGCTGAAACATGTCAAACTTTACTGACATCAAATGGAAAAGAATAAAAACGGATCTAATAAATGAAGTGTTTCTATTTCTCTATAGGGTCATGCTCATGTTGAATGTTGTAGATGCCTCAGGGCTTCTGTGTGCTTTAGATCAGCACTTTGGTTAATGTAAAAACCTCCGGTGGTTTCTCTGATCTCTGAACATCTGAAGCATTAAAACACATCACAGTCTCACTCCACCATCACTGTTTCAAGCTTCAAAACAAGACCAACACTTTCCAGGTCAGTTGTTGTGTATGAAGTGTATTCTTCCATTCTTGGTTTCCTGAACAAAACTCTGATTTCATCACACAAATACAAAAATCTTCTTTTTCTCAGTTCAGCCATCTAACACATCATCACATATGTGCATACATCTTATCCAACAGTGCACATTTTTATTGACACTTCTGATGACGTCACACATCACACACACAGTCTCAGCTTTTCCGCCCCGATGGCCTGCACCCCAGCAGCATTGGAGCGGAAATTCTGTCCGACAACATCTCAAAGACACTACGCACCATTTGACTAGTAAGTACAAACTTTACCCATAGTCTGTGTTCCTCTCACCCACCTGCTAAGAATGTTACTGCTTCCAAATGCATAGAGACTGTGTCTGTCCCCCGAATAATACAACCAAATAATAATTTATTTAAAAGTCAGAGAAAAAACCTTATCATGATTAAACCAAAAGACAATATATTTAATGAGCAAAACCAACGCCTAAAGTTTGGGCTACTTAATATTAGATCACTAAATCCAAAGGCAGTTATTGTAAATGAAATGATCACAGACAACAGTTTTGATATACTTTGCCTTACTGAAACCTGGCTTAAGCCAAATGATTACTTCGGTCTAAATGAGTCTACTCCACCAAGCTATGGTTATATTCATGAGCCACGTCCGGTTGGTCGAGGTGGTGGTGTCGCAGCAATCTTTAGAGACTTTCTTACCGTAACTTACATTGGCTACTGTGTATAGACCCCCTGGGCCTTACCCTAATTTTCTGATAGAGTTCGCAGACTTCTTATCAGATCTATTGGTTAACGTCGATAAAGTACAGATTGTTGGAGATTTTAATATCCACGTAGATAGTGCTAACGATCCATTAGCTGTGGCGTTTAAAGAACTACTAGACTCTTGTGGTGTAACTCAATACATCAATAGACCTACTCATCGCCTTAATCATACCCTAGACTTGATTATATCTCACGGAGCCGATCTAACCAATATCGATATTATACCTCAAAGCGATGATGTTTCCGATCACCATCTAATAACATGTACACTGCGCACTGCAGAAATCAGTTGTGTATCTCGTTATCGACTGGGTAGAACAATCACCTCAACTACTAAAGATAGTTTCATAAAGAACTTGCCAGATCTGACTCCTCTAATAACCTTTCCAACTAATAAAGAATCGCTCGATGACATGACCAGCAACATGGGCACTATTTTCTCTAATACATTAGAAGCGGTCGCACCTATGAAGTCAAAAAGGATTAATGGAAAGATCATAGCACCATGGTATAATAACACCACTCTCGCCCTAAACAGAGAAACCCGTAAACTGGAGCGAAAATGGAAACAAACCCAATTAGAGGTCTTTAAAATTACATGGAAAGAGAGTGCAAGCTGTTACAAAAAGGCACTAAAAGCAGCAAAAGCCGAGCACTTTCGTAACCTCATAGAAAATAACAAAAACAATCCAAGGTTTTTATTTAGTACAATTGCTAAACTAACAAACAAACAGACTCCACCTGACCTGGGTATTCCGCCGCACCTTGATAGCAATGAATTCATATAGTTTTTTACTGAGAAAATCGAAAAAATACGAGACAACATAGCTAAAACCAAACCTCCAAGTGTGTCTGAAGAATTGGTTTCAACCGTCACCCAAAAAGAAAAGCTACAGTGTTTTTCTCCTATAAATCAGGAAGATTTAATTAAAATTATTGCAACATCCAAACCGACAACATGCTTATTAGACACCATTCTGAATACTTTATTAAAGAGTTACTACCTGTTGCAATTGAGCCCATTTATAACATAATCAACTCGTCAATTAATCTAGGACATGTCCCAGGACCCTTTAAGCTGGCTGTAATTAAGCCTCTTATCCAAAAAACAAACTTAGACCCCAATGAACTTGGAAGCTATAGACCGATTCCAAAGCTCCTGTACTTGTCTAAAATACTAGAAAAAGTAGTGTCAACTCAACTGTGTACCTTCCTACAAAATAATGACATGCACGAAAAGTTTCAGTCTGGCTTTAGACCGCATCACAGCACTGAAACTGCGCTCGTTAGAATTACAAATGACCTCCTTATTGCTTCAGATAAAGGTAACATCTCACTCTTAGTCCTGCTTGACCTTAGTGCTGCTTTCGATACTGTAGACCATAAAATACTATTAGACCGTTTAAACAATTATACCGGTATTCAGGGACAGGCACTGCAATGGTTCAGATCTTACTTAACAGACAGATATCAATACGTCCATTTAAATGGGAAATCGTCAAATCTTACGCAAGTAAATTATGGATTACCTCAGGGATCGGTTTTAGGATTTGTGTTGCTGACGCAGAAAAGCTTATTCATGCATTTGTGACCTCACGGCTTGACTATTGTAATGCTCTACTTAGTGGTTGTCCTGTATCATCAATAAACAAACTACAGTTAGTTCAGAATGCTGCTGCCAGAGTTCTTACTAGGTCAAGAAAATACGATGACATAACCCCAGTTTTATCATCGCTTCACTGGCTCCCCATTAAGTATCGTATTGATTTAAAAATTATTTTAATTACTAACAAAGCCCTGAACGGTTTAGCACCTACTTACTTAACCGAGCTTTTATCACGTTACAACCCATCACGCTCCCTAAGATCTCAAAACTTAGGACTTTTGAAAACACCTAGAATAACAAAATCCACCAAAGGGGGACGAGCTTTCTCATACGTAGCACCAAAACTCTAGAATAGCCTTCCTGATACTATTCGAGGGTCAGACACACTCTCCCAATTTAAATCTAGATTAAAGACACATCTTTTCAGCCAAGCTTTCACTTAATGCATAGTTAATGAACAGCAGCTACGCTAATTATCCTCTTTATTCTCTTTCTGCCTCTGCCTCGGGAGGCCCATCCCGAGGTAGAAAGAAGTTCCACCATGTCCAGACCCCTACAGATGCCCATCCCAAATTTGAGATCTCGCCAGCTACAGCTGCAGACTGACTGACCATCCCAGCTCCATCTAAGGCAATTCCACCACCAGCCAAGAGAAATATGACCATCGTACCATCCCAGCTCAGACCACTACATCCCCAACCAAGAGCAAAGACGGACTATTTGTCTTATTAATGCTGAAGTTACAATATTTGGTATTAAATGCTAAACCAAAACCACATGTCACCAGTCTGAGTGCAGCTATGACACGTCAGAGGGGATCTGGCCCTCCCGGTTGAGTCTGGTTTCTCCCGAGGTTTTTTTCTCCATTAATCAATCATTGGAGTTTGGGTTCCTCGCCACAGCAGGGCAGTGTTGGCCTGCTCACCGGGAGACTGCATTCATTCATTTATTTATTTATAAACTAGATATTATTTATTAGTATGATCTTACTCGTTGTATAAATACCATGCATTGTGCTGTGTTTTAACTTTTCTGTTTTTCCTGTTTGCCCCTGTAAAGCTGCTTTGAAACAATACACATTGTGAAAAGCGCTATTATAAATAAACTTGAATTGAATTGACACAAGCCCAGTGGACGTGGCACATGGCTGTTCTTGATGACAAATGCTGTGACCCCTCTTTCCCTCCACAATCACTGGGACACCGGTGTAGCACTGCCACACTTCCTCTATACCAATGCTGCCAGACACATTCTCCCACTTTAATTCATTCTGTTTCAACACTCATGAAACACAGTATTCCTTGACAAGCTGATTTGTTAAAAGTTTCTTATCTGAGAGGAGAGCTGGGAGAGCTGACCCGTGTGGGACATTCTTCAGCGTAGGGTAATCTGACGAGGGACGGAGCAGCGCACTTTGCTCAGATCGTTCATATTTGTCACTCAGAAATAAAAGAAAATGTCATGTTCAATGTCAAAACACGGTGTTAAATAGACCTTTAGCCATTATGAAGAAAGGTTGGTCCTTCATGAGGATGTGTGAGGAAGTACTCTGGTATTTACCAGCTGATATGTCTTAATTCGGGTGCACTGTAAAAATAGGAAATTTTATGTCTGCTGGAACGACATAAAGTATATAAAAGTATATAAAGTTGGGTATATAGGTTTTTTTTAGAATTGCCTTTGCCTCCAACCTAACCTGAACCTTAAGAAAACACACACAGAGGTCAAACAACTGTGAATTTTTAAGATACATTCAGAAATGGTCATCAAAATAAAACTTCTATCACTGATCTCTGAAGCTGTTTATATTTTCATATGATAGATATACAGAATAACCATATATATATATATATATACACATATAAACTATATAAATGTACATATACATATACACTTACCACACAAAAATAGACTTTATATTTCACATCAACTAAAAGAAGTATACAACAAATCATTGTTTGAATGAATAACATGTTCTCCATAAATGAGCACACGGGAATTATCAAATATACATCTATATTCATTAATGGTTTACTAGACCCATAATCATAACCAACACACACTCTAAACAGAAACCGACATGTTAAAGGCTGAGAAACACAACTGTACGACTGCCCACTATATGACTGTAACGCTGTATGATGTATGACTGTAGCGCTTTATGACTGTAACACTGTATGACTATAGCGCTCTATTATTGTTACGCTGTATGACTATAGCGCTGTATGACTGAAGCACTGTATGACTGTAACGCTGTATAACTGTAACACTGTATGACTGTTACACTGTATAACTGTAGCGCTGTATGACTGAAACGCTGTATGAATGTAATGCAGTATGACTGTAGCGCTATATGACTGTAACACTGTATGGCTGTAACACTGTATAAATGTAACACTGTATGACTGTAGCGCTGTATGACTGAAACGCTGTATGAATGTAATGCAGTATGACTGTAGCGCTATATGACTGTAACACTGTATGGCTGTAACACTGTATAAATGTAACACTGTATGACTGTAGCGCTGTATGACTGAAACGCTGTATGAATGTAATGCAGTATGACTGTAGCGCTATATGACTGTAACACTGTATGGCTGTAACACTGTATAAATGTAACACTGTATAACTGTAGCGCTGTATGACTGAAACGCTGTATGAATGTAATGCAGTATGACTGTAGCGCTATATGACTGTAACACTGTATGGCTGTAACACTGTATAAATGTAACACTGTATGACTGTAGCGCTGTATGACTGAAACGCTGTATGAATGTAATGCAGTATGACTGTAGCGCTATATGACTGTAACACTGTATGGCTGTAGCACTGTATAACTGTCAACGATAAAATATAAAATATGTAACCACTAACCCTAACATAATGTTCAGAAAAACAGATAAACTATGCAGAGAAAGAAAAACATCATGAGATCACATTACATGATAACAAACACTTTGTAATACTTATTTCTAATCTTTGAATAATCCACAGTTCTGCCTCCTGTCCTCCAGCCTGCTACTTATTTATTTTATCTTCAGCACGTTAAGCTCATGCTCATCCCTGCAGCAGAAAAATAATCACTACTCGTATTCGTTGTTGGAGGCTGGGCTAATGTCTCCCTCATCAGTCAGTGCTTCTGTGCTTAAAAAGGTTCCTGCCAGAGATCTTCCATGTCTCTCTTTAACAGGAGCCAGTTCAGACAGATTGATGTTGTCATTTGTTACGAGGGTTGTCTTGTCCATAGTGTTTCTGCTGTGCTTAGAAACCACTGCATCCAGAAAGTCATACTTCGGGGACAGAGTTCCACTCTCAAACAGATATTTGGCCAGATGTGAGAAAGCTGCGTTGCTCAATAGTGAAGCAAGCATGGAGACAGTCTTGTAGGGGAACCTCTGTTCTACGTAGAGCTCCACTTCCTTGGTGAGATGATGCACCTTTTCCCGGGACTGCCAGCCGGGGTAGTAGATGAAAGGGGGTAGTCTGAGGTAGGGTTCCCCCCCACCGATCCGCAGCAGCAGTCCGAAGAGGTATCCTGCCACAGAGCCGTACGTGTTGGTGCCCTTGACAAACAGCACGCACAGAAGCTGCGGGAAGATGATGATGTACACTAGATCTGAGCTCAAGTACCACAGACCGTAAACAGAACCAGTCAGAAGAGCCATAGCTGTTGCCAATCCACCAAACACAAAGATGGTGATCCTCATAACCCACACAATCTCTCTGTCAGAGGCCTGTGGAGAGAAACACACAAGTATTGAGATAATGATACTTTGCAAACTACTGAACAATAGAAACATGCTCATAAATGAACCCATAACTGGCCTAATCTTGGCTCACTGTGGCCAGTGTGACATAAAAGCAGTGTTTCATAATATGACATGCATGCACACAGAAGAACATACATGACATTAAAGTATCTCATGATCAGTTTGACATACACAACACATAATATCACAGCATCAGTCTATGTGGACTTTGGTCACAGTGTGGATGATGATTTGTAGATGTTAATCAAGCTCTTTTTTTTAAAGCCAAAACTACAACGATATACTAATAGGCCTACACTACAGAAGAAAAACATGGAGGTGTAACAGGTTTACATAGAAATGTAAACACAATAAACAAATAAAACACATTGTGATCAAATAAACTAGAACAGGATGATCTGTAACTATGGAAATGATTGATAAAAAGGATATTATAGAGAACGCAGAAACAATGCACCCAAATACAACATAGAGTATAAGCATGTCAAAATAAGAGTCCTAGTGAGGACATAAATGTGACTGAATGTGACGATCAGTACCAGTTTTTAATGTGTTACTGAGAATCATTCAGAGGTATCTGAAGTTTACATTACAACTTGTGTTATCACATCTCTACCTATCAGAGACCGAGCATGTCAGCAGTATCGACATATTTTAAAGTTTCAGATCAAAGTTGCAAAATGCAAAAAGGTTTGAAAAACTCAAACTGGTACACCATCACCATCCGCTGCCATGGTCTGTCAGGCAAAGCCTTAGGTTTTATGTGGAGAGAGGCATCTTGGGCCTGTTGGCCTTCCATATGCTCTCTCCGGTCTCGTCTTCGACCCCGCCCCTCTTGTGCTCTCGTTAGCTTCCCTTCAGTGTTTCATTACCTACACCTGACCATTGTTAATTATCATTTGTTACTTCTGCTATTTAATGTCCTTGTGTTTGCTGTCCTGTGCAGTTTTGTTTGGGTTCTTGCAAGGTATGTTACGCTTGCCTCAGTCCACATTCTTGCAGTCCCAGTCAAGCCTTGTACCTGTTAAGTGCTTTATTTTGATATCCTGTCTCTTGTTTTTTGTCCCCTCGTGGAAAGTCCTTGTTTTGTTTTAGTTTTGTAATTTGGATTGTTCCGTTACCGTTTTACGCCATCGTGGGTCTTTTTGTTTCGCTTAAATAAATATGTAGTTATTGCACTGCTGCCGGGGCTTGAGTTCTCCTTCTGTGTGCAAACCGTGCCACGGTCTTTGAAAAGGGTAATGATAGTGCCAAAGCACGTAGTAGGCTATTACAAAGAATATAATAGTATTAAAGGCCTCAGATGAGCAGCCCTTCTCTCTGATAAAAGACACTGAATATTGAGCTGCATGACATCATGTCAAACAGACAGACGTTATTTTGCGAGTCCCTCGCTGGAACAATGCACATTACATTCAGTCATTTAGCCGAAACTTTTATCCGAAGCCACTTATAAGTGAGGTGAACAATAGAAGCAATCGATAAAACCCAAGGACAACAATGCATTGTGGGACAGTCACAGCGTGGCAGTCTTGGCCTAATGGCTGGAGACTCGGCCTTGTAACCCAAACATTGCCGGTTCGAGAGCACAAATTCGGAGTATGGAACACCATACTTGGCCTCACATCACTTTCACAAATTGCAGCAAAACTGCTCTCAGTAAGCCTAACACATTATAAACCATTTTTTGTCTAGTATAAAGTCTACTAACCTGAACCAAAGCGGGTTTTAACTACACGACAGATGAAGTTATTCTCTTGACCACAACACTGAAGCATCTGCATACAGTAGATAAGAGCTGAAAACGCACACCACAGCTAAATCAAACACTGCTGCTAAACACATTTAAAGAAACTGAGTCCATCCCTCATTGTAGTACGTCAACAGTAGTAGATGGAAGATTGAACGTTTTTTGTAATGTTGGTTTGCACAGATATTTAAAGAAGAAATAAGCTTACATAAACTGCGTTTGGACGTTTTCATTATAATGTTTGTACCACATTTACACTCTCTGTATTTGGTGTGTTACTATCAATAAAAATGTGATTATTCATGTTCATTTAGTAACCAGTTCTGAAAACTTTTAACTTTTTTGGTTAAGCCGAGTGCATCCTGAATGTTCATTTTAGTGCATCACTACTTAAAGCGCAGATGACTGAACACCCACAGATACCACTCCAGATCTTCACAATTCCTTTTCTTTTAATATTGAAGCAATCATTGAACCTCACAGTATCACGAACTTACTGATTGACGGAAAGCAAGCTGGTAAATATTTCTGGCAAACATAGAACTGGCAGAAAGAATGGAGGAGTCCGCCGATGACATCACAGCAGCAGACACCGCCCCTAAACCAAAGAAGGAAATGAAGGAAGGGCAGAGGTGTTGTAGCACAATCGGCAGAATCATTTCAGATTCATCCTTCTCCACTGGAGGAACCGGACCGTAGGACGTCTGATTCCAGTCTGAAAACACAAACACAACCATACATCAAAACACATCCGCACCAGTGTACATTTCTATGCATCTTAAATGCCAAAAATCTACATAAAAGAAGATATTTTGAGAAATGTCTCAGTGGTTTTGTGTTCATACAGAGGAGCTCAATGTGGTTCAGTGCTGTTTTATTATCAACATTCTTCAAAATATCTTCTATTGTGTTCTGCAGAAGCAAGAAACTCATACAGATTTGTGTCACAGTTTCAAGCACAAACAGTGTTTTTGGCTGATGAAGTTTTAGTTTTACAGAGTTGATGTTCTTGTCTTCTCTCTATTTGTCCATCACGTGCATCAATTTAAAGGTTTATCATCTCGGAATGCTCCGATCCACACTTTACTCTCATTCAGGTGAGCTGAAATACACATCAGGTCACTTCTCATCATTGACTAAGAAATCTGTTGTTTCTATATTCATTTGGAGATTAAATGTGAAATTGTTTGAATGTAAAAGTATAATTAAAAACATTGATGTCATGTGCAATTAATGGAGATTAATCACAGTAAAAAAGGGAGATTTTTTTATCCATTGACAGCACTCATAAGTTTATATTTTGTCCACACTGGTGCGGCGCAACGTGACAACTCCATTAGAACAAACCGTGTGTCGAATATATGAATCTGATTTTATAAATCATTATCATTATTGAGATCATTCTGGCTCCATATTGACACGCTGTAAGCTGAAAGATGCATTTATCTGTTTGGCAATAACATAAAAACAGCCCATTAATACAGAAAAACTGTCATAAGTTACTGGATTATACCACATTGATGACAGGGCTGTCGTAGACGCTACCCTCCTGTGTAATATATATAAACTATCCTCACAAATATTGGACTTGAATATTATTATTTAAAACTAATATATTTCAAATGAAATTACATGAAATATTTTACCTGTAAAATGTCAAAGATATTCACACAATCATTTGATTTTAATTGTTTGATGTTTTTTACCAGAGCAACACACAAGCGCTCTTTTCCATGATAGAATGCTGTTGGGTGTTGATGGCAAACATCAGCATATTTATGTGCGTAATCAAGAATTGAGAGTTGAGAAAGAAGATCAGTCCGCATCATAAAACAGATGAGCTCAGATGATCCGGGGTGGGAATGTCAGGTGTTTGTTTTCATCGTCTTTTCCAGCATCACATGAGTATAACCCAGAGTTTATATTCCATGTCCTAAAAAATGCCTTGAAGCTGCATCTGCGCTGTATTACTGTATCTATTCAGTGTGTTGTTATTAAAAAATACTGCAAGACGTGTAACGGTACAGTGTATTTCATCTCATGTGTAGAGGGTGTAAACATCTGCTTCTTATGTGAGACGGTCTGTCATTAACAACTTTAATGAAGTCCCTGTAGATTGTGAAATATAAATGACAGCAACCATCTGGAGTCACCGGCACGCATGAGCTCTGTGTGTGTGCTTGTGGTGAAATCCCCTGTCATTCACATTCTCCCTCTTATAAACAAACAGATAAAAAGATTTTCATGCAGGTCTCTAACTGAATCGACTGCTCAATAAGACTGGGATTCTCTTCTATTCTCTTTGTTACCTGTGGAAGCTCCTATAGCTCCGATCAGGACTGAAGGGACGGCCATGACCAGACATCCAAACGCAGCCAGAAATGACAGAACTTGAGCATAAGTGGCTGAAGACGCAGAGAGAACTCGCTGAAAATACACCTGCCAGGGAATCCCACCCAACATCTGACAAGAAACAAGAATCAGGAGATCTTCACACACAGTTGTCTGTTTCTGTTCATATGTATGTGTGTTAGCGTTGTTTAGAAATGAACTCTGAGAGAGGTGAATGTGTTGTCACAGACTTACAAGAAGACAGAAGTTATCAGCCCACATCCAGCCGTCAGATGGATGGATCTCACCCAGCCAGGGCGTCTGAAACACTGCGTTGACTGCGGTAACACTGATGTCTGACACAGCAGGATTGGACAGCGCAAACGGCACACTCATCCACTAAATAAACAGACACAGAAAGTGTGTCATCAGGAAAACATCTGACGTCTCAAACACTTTCTGCAGAAAAACACAGCATCAGTATCACTGCATGCAAGAGACGACGTGTGTGTGAGCGTGTGTGTGTGTGTGTGTGTGTCTGTGAGCGTGTGTGTGAGCGTGTGTGTGTGCAGGGGGCCGTTTCAATAAGAAAGTTCAACCAACACCGAGTTAAAATCTAAACTCTGAGTTGATTTACTCAGAGAATCACTACTGTGAGTTTTCAGTTTCAGCTGATTTGAGTTAGTTCAGTCCACTCCGAGTAAATTCACTCTAGGTTATGTGCGTGCAGCATGGCTATAAAAAGCCATCATCAATAGAGTGAAGATAGCAGGATTCACCATGGCAACGGCACGTGACAAAAAGCGCTCTGTTCATTTCTCGCCAATGGAATGGAAGGAACTGTTACAAGTGTACGGTGAACATGAGCAGATATTCATATAAAAGAGCAACACAGCAAAAGAAAGAGAGTGGGCTTCGGAGAAAAGTGCTTCATGTGTTAATGCGCAAGTTTATATGTCAATCACTTTTATATTTAATTTGTTGAAACTGAAAATGGGAATTATATTTAACTCTCTCGCTCTCTCTCTTTCTCTCTCGCTCTCGCTCTCATGTAGGTGCAATCCTTCTGCAATAAAAAGATCTTGGCAGCAGCTGAATATGAAATACAATAACATCATTCATTCAGGAAAGTTTAAAGAAATAAAATGTTGTTTCTAGTAGGATGCCTGATTGGTAAATGTTAAATATACTTCTTAAACTGGCCTTAACAGTTAAGATAAAACGTCCAATCCGCGCCTCACAATTCTCTCCCGACATAAATATAATTCTCTGTGAATTAATGCAGCTTCCTCATCTACGGGTTCCTGAATAAACGGAAATGCCATTGTAAGGTCTGTGTGACTAAATAGAGCGCGATTAGGAACACGAATAAATAAACACAAATGACGTATGCAATTTCAACACCGCTCGCGCTTCCTAAAGGGGTGAAGATTGTAACAAACCCTGTGTTTGTGGAATAAAACCTGCTCCCGACCAGGTTATGTTCACGGAGTATGTTACTCTGGTTACTCACTCGGAGTATAAGATACCTCGATCTCTGAAATGGGCTTGACTTACCCCTGGTCACGGGTTTGACATACCTCACATTCTGAAACCAAAAACCCTGAGTATTCCGTTTTCTGGGGTTGACTTACTCTGAGTTTGCACTAACACTGCTTTCTGAAACAGCCCCTGGTGTGAGTGTAAGTGAGAAACATACTGTACATGTTTTTTTTACACTGCTGGAGCCAAATGAGAGTAAAAGTTTGAAACACCAACAGTGTGATAAGTTTCACAATTCAAATGGATTATAAATCAAAATAAATTATTTTTATTTGAAAATGCAGAAAGGTTTGTGTGATGCTTTGGTTTAGTGGTAGAATGAGGGTCACAGAATACAATATACAGTAAATGAATCATTATGACGATGGACAATCTAAACTGAAAATTTACCAATCCCAGAAAAATGCAGAAGAGTTGAACGACATCCGTGTAAGCGACAGAGTAAAGTCCTCCCACCAGTGTGTAGAAGACTGCTATGAGCGCAGACACCACCACTGACACGCTGATGTTTATGTCGACAATCACACTCAGTGTGGCACCTGCACAACAAATACACAACTGGGTTTACATCATCCATACAGTATCCACACATTCATGTCATTCCATAAGCGCTGTGTGACCTGTACAGTCTGACTAAGCATCACACACCACACAAGATCACACACACACACACACACACAGAATCATTCGGCTGACGTACACACTTTTCACACTGCACTTAACACCGGGTGTCTTCATTCTAAACACAGATTTAGCAGGGAGAACCCTGGATTCCATTGCTGAATGTATGCGGTGTGAATGAAGCGGAGGAAGAATGATATATAATAATAAAAACAACCAAACAAAAACTGAACAGCTCTTACCTCATATCACACTTGTTTAATAGAACAAATAACGTCACAGGAGGCTTAAAACAGCCAAAGAGGATCTCTGTGGGGCATTTTTTCTCAGATGTGGAACAGCGAGGTGATGGGTTATTTAAAGCAACTACACACTGTTTTATTCAGTGGGTTTGACACTGAAGTGTTTATCCAATCATGACTATTGACACCCAAATAAAGGGGTTCAAAGAGTCACCCAGGGGAGTCTCTGACGAGTGACTCAGATTATTGTGACATCAAAAGTGTGCTTTGTTGGGGGTTCTCCGGCATAACAAACGGCATAAAGTTTATCCATCTGTATGAAGAGGTGATGAATGATGATGAGGAGGAGGAGGAGGAGGAGGAAGAGCACATTTGTGCTTTACAAACCCAATGCTGACAAAATGGCAGCAGACCAGAATAACTCTCCCAGTAAAGCAGGAATAAAGAGAAGTCCACCCATTCTCTTCCCATAGAGCTGCTGGAAAGGGTCCAACATAGTCACATAACCTCTAGAGCGCATGGGTTTGGCAAAAAATAACCCACCTGTCACACACAAGACCAGACAAGAGAAGAGTTGAGAGGAGATGTGTGTTCAGATGACTGCTCGTATCTGACTTTATCTGGTGATACTGCACAGCAAAACTCTCCATTTCAAATGTGTCTATCTGATAAATGTTGATTTTGATTTACAGACAAGAACCATAAACTCTCTTTAATAGAGTTCTTCACAGTAATGTGATATTGATGAAAGTGAAGTCATCTCACCTACGACTAAACTAAGAGCGTAACCGAACGGTGCCTGAGCCCAAGCCAAGCCAGAGCCGGGCAGATACACCGACTCAGCCGTGCCGTTTATATAACCCCCACCAACCCATGTTGCTGAAACGAGAGAAAAGAGGAAAACATCACACAAGTGTGCGTGTGTGTGCATGTGTGTAAGTGAGTGCGCGTGTGTGTGTGTGTGTGTGTGTGTGTGTGTGTGTGTGTGTAGGTGTGTGTGTGTGTGAGTGTAGGTGTGTGTGTGTGTGTGTGTGTATGTGTGTGTGCATGTGTGTGCGTGTGTAAGTGAGTGCGTGTGTATGTGTGCATGTGTGTGCATGTGTGTGTGCGTGCGTGCGTGCGTGCGTGCGTGCGTGTGTGTGTGTGCGTGCGTGTGTGTGCATGTGTCTGCGTGTGTAAGTGTGTGGATGTGTAAGTGTGTGGATGTGTAAGTGAGTGCGTGTGTGTGTATATGTGTGCATGTGTGTGCATGTGTGTAAGTGAGTGCGTGTGTGTGAGTGTAGGTGTGTGTGTGTATGTGTGTGTGCATGTGTGTGCGTGTGTAAGTGAGTGCGTGTGTGTGTATATGTGTGCATGTGTGTGCATGTGTGTAAGTGAGTGCGTGTGTGTGAGTGTAGGTGTGTGTGTGTGTGTGTATGTGTGTGTGCATGTGTGTGCGTGTGTAAGTGAGTGCGTGTGTATGTGTGCATGTGTGTGCATGTGTGTGTGTGTGCGTGCGTGCGTGCGTGCGTGTGTGTGTGTGCGTGCGTGTGTGTGCATGTGTCTGCGTGTGTAAGTGTGTGGATGTGTAAGTGTGTGGATGTGTAAGTGAGTGCGTGTGTGTGTATATGTGTATGTGTGTGCATGTGTGTAAGTGAGTGCGTGTGTGTGTGTATGTGTGGAATTGAATGATCTTGCACAAACAAACTATATGTGTGTGTTTGTGTTCCTCAGCAGTATAGGCCTATTACACTATAAATGGCATGATTAAATAAAATAATAAACATTATATTTCACCAAACACAGAGGAATAAATGTCTCTCTTGAATGCGTTTCATTTTAAATGAGATCATGAATGAATAATGCTAGAACAATATAAAGCCTCAGGCTTTTCTTCTCATATCAGAGTTATAAAGAACAAGGGCTGGACTTTATTTTCATACGTTGCTTTTATCAGACCAGTATTAGTTATTCTATGTCGTCTTCAGTACAAAATATACGTAATAAATGCAATATACGCGTTTTGCCGTCAGTAATTAGTCGATGCGTTTATTAACGCTCCATTACATTTTAAAATAATTCATTTTTCCTTTTGCTTAGCGCACATATAATTTAATTTGGACAAAAAAAGAATGTACAATAATATATAATAAAATTTTAGACAAAGAAAATAAATAGTGACTTTATGAGATGAGATGTAAGACTCACCGGTCATTGTAAATCCACCGACAAATAATCCGATGTCTCGACCCCCGACCATGATCGACTCACTGCGGGTTGATCCGTCTGATGTCCCGGACCTCTTGTTCTTCCACGCTGCCCAAATTCCCACCATTAAAATCAACAGATAGAAGATGATGATGGCCAGCAGTCCTTCTACATGGATGGTCATCTTCACACACACCTGCACACACATGCGCTTCATTTAAAAAACAATATCAACAATCATGTCCTAAGCATATTCCCTTATAACACATAGTGCATAAACCCGAGAACAGACTCGTGTACGATTTTATAGCTGAGAAAAAAGGTTTGCGTTGAGATGAGCAAAAGAAACTTTTATGTTTTGTCTGGTTTCTGTCATAGACTGTGTTTATTTGTATCATGCAATCAGTAACAAACACGCTTCAGATCAAATATTTTTTAGTATTAAACGACATTACAGTTTAAAATTAAACGTGTTTTATGATGTTCACACTGAACGAAGAGAGTAAACTGTGAATAATGAGAATCATGTTACCTGACGTGAGAGGATGAAGATCTTCAGCTGCTTTTTAATATTTATAACTTCTAACGTGTCCTATTCCATTGACTGAAAAACTAACGCAACACAATCCAATAAACTAACGTTACTCTGATTTTCTGGTTTGAAGTAAAGAAACACGACACAGTTAAGACAGTCTGACAGTTTTATTTCTGCAGCAGATCTTAAAAGCCCTGAACTTGTCGCCACCTGCAGGTCAAAGGTGAGAGTAACATTACAGTTCTCGCTGGAACTCTGAGAGGTGGTCAATGGCCAGTCAGAAATGCTCCAGATCATCCATCTGAATAATCGGCTGTCCACTACATTTCCCATCATGCATCACGGGCTAACTTTCAGTCTCCAATTCGCAGGGGAGCAGTGTATTATCTGGGGACTGTTGTGATTTAGAAAGTACCTCCAGACATCTGTTTTTCACCCTCTGAACCTGTTGGCAGGTATTTATGACCCAGCACCCGAAATAATATTAAAACATTTCAACACAGCCTCCATTATTCGCGATCGGTGGTTAAACCTTGAGGTTAGGCTCAGGTGTGGGGGGGGGGGGGTTAGCGACAGGGACCAATCACAAAGCAGCATTATAAGTGAATGAACCAATTAGAAGTAGTAAAGTAAAATCTCACAGGGAGTCGAAATTCGGTCCAATTAGGGTGAAGATTCGTGGTGTAATTCATGACCTTCAGGTTTTAACACACAGGGAATATCCTCATGTCATCATTTCAGCATGATTCATACCTCACTCTGTCACGTGACACTTACTGAACAATGCTTGTGATCAGGTGCACAACAGTGACCATACATAACAGACCTGGAAATGCCATAACAAGGTAATCAGAACTAAGTATTCATGTTATAAAAACACATTTTATTAAAATAAACCTTTACACAATTTTGCATTGCTGCAAGCATCTTTACATACATTTAGGGAGCAGTTACTGTAGTAAAGAGAAATACTTATGATAGACAAAGAACACGTGGTATTATAATACATGATATAATTGCAGTTTTTCTTCATTTGAAACTGAACTGAAGTTTTATTAGTTTGTAATTGGATTGTAATTTTCATTCATAGTACTAGTAACAACCGTGTATGTGGACATTTTTTTATGAAGTATATTAATAGGAGTCATGACACAGTCCTGCCTGTGTTTCCCTGATTATTGTGGACTTTTAGTTTATATGCCCTTACGTTGTGTTTCCCATCTAGATCCTTTTCTGTCTCTAAATGTATCCAAAACCAAAGTAATGCTCATTGGCTCTCCCCATCAGAAATGAAATGCAGGCTCTATAACTCTTTCTATCGACTTTGCTTCCTTTGAGTTTCAAAGCAAACAAAATAATCTTGCAGTCATTTTTGATGCTTCGCTGTCATTTGGGCCATTTCTTCAGAATACGGTCAAGACCTCCTTTTTCCATCTGAGAAATATAGCCCTTTCGGTTGCTGAAAGGTTAATAAATTCCTTTGTTTTTTTCGCGAATTGACTATTGTAATGAAAAACTCCATTAACAAACTACAATATGTGCAAAACTCAGCTGCCAGAATTCTCTCTGGGTTCAGGTTTTGTGATCATATTTCTCCAGTGTTGGAGTTTTTACACCGACTCCCTGTAAGATATCGCATTGATTTTAAAATCCTTATGTTAACGTTTAAGGCTTTGCATGACCTGGCTCTGCAGAACCTGTCTGACCTGTTATTGCCGTATACACTATGTCAAAATCTGCGCTCTTCTCAGTATGGGCTTTTAGTGGATTCTCCTCATACGAGTCATAAGCTCTGGAACTCTCTATATCGGCAGACATCAGGGAGGCAAATTCTCTTGCGATTTTTAAATCTTTTCTTAAAACATTTTATTTTAAGATTGCTTTTACTTGATTTTATTATTTGATTTTGTTGTTGTTGTGTTGTTTTACAAAGTATTTTTTACAAATTGTGTTATTTTACCTGATGTGATGTCATCTGTGAAGCGCTTTGAGAAAGAAACTTTTCATTGGGCTCTACAAAATAAATATATTATTATTATTATTATTATTATTAGTAGTAGTAGTGTTGTAGTTCGGTGTAGTTCCTTTTACACAAAAGGGTTCATTTCTCGAGGCTTCATTTGCTCACAACACCATCTGCTGTCCAAAGAGTGTAAAACACGCAGATACATTACAGATGTGCCTGATGTGGCCTCTGATGCGCTGTATTTTGCGCCAGTAAAGGGGTAAAAATATCGGTGAAGAATAAATTAATCTATGTATGTGAATACAATGTGTATCTTCTGATGGTATATAATGGTTGTATAACATAACTGTGTAATAAACGTATTGACTTGAAATGATCGGTGCCATCAAATGTGTGTAAAGCAATTATGTAGTCATAGGCAGAAGGGGCAATATTGTTATTGTAAAACTGGTCACATGGCGGTGAATGTGCTTGTGTAACTTGGTTTATTTGGCTTTAGAAATGTCGCGGCAACATTTGAACCGCTTACTGAACCACTCAGGCGGAAGAGAGGCTTCAAACGTCATCTATGACGTCATTGGTCTAAAGCGATGCAAGTCTCGATTGGCGCTTCACTGAAAGATTCCGGGATTCCTCGAAACAGAACGTAACATCACTTCCGTTTCCTGCCTGTTACTCTGTGTTTCACCAGGACCGAGTTTTCAGTGATTCGAGTCAGATCAGTATGAAAGCATATGTGGTGCGAAATTCAATTTGCAATGTAATATGCAAAATGGCAATGCAGTATGTAAATTGACAATGCAATTGTGTATCTCAATATACATTTGAAATAACGTATGTGCAACATTAGGTGCAAAATGAAAATAAAAATTCAATTATATCAATTACATTTGTCAGTTCCTACACTAATTTTAATAAATTATTTAGATGGATATTTTTAACGCTCTTTAACTGGCAAAATTAAAATGAAAAAGGATTCCCGGATTGATTATACATATTTAAGATAGTCAAGCAAAACTGTAGCAAAAAGAAAATTCTAATGTAATTATCCCTTAATGCATTAACATTAACAGGTTGAACATTTGGGATTGCGTTTTCATTTACACACAGCGCGTTGATTGGTGCAAAATTCAATGTGGACTTGAAAATGCATTTCGAGCTGACCACGCCCCCTCCCCGGAACAGCGTCATTGCGTGAAGGCGGAGCCAGCATCGCTAGTAACAGGCATGGATGTGCGGCCGCAAAGCTGATAAAAACATTAAACTGCATGCACACGAATTGGAGCACAAAGAAATAAATTACTTGGGTGTTTTTTTTTAAGATTAGTAAGTCTCTGTAGTGTAGACGATAGAACTAGTAGCTACATTGCTAGAATAATCTGCTTTATCAAGCGGTGAGCTCGTCTGTTGAATGTCTCATAATCACTTGACTTTCTCAGACGCGTTTTCATCATGAACACATTCAGTATTTTGATTAATGTCTTTTTTGTCACAATATCTTCATACACTGTTCAGTAACTGTACAGTACAATCACAAACGTGATACATCCACGTGAAATACACCTCTGTACTGAGCTTCTTTCGTGCTCGAGTAAGGGGAGATATTATGCACAAATACACATAAACATTGCCAAAGTGGAGATCTGCCCTGACGAAAATTAACCTCCGGATGCTGCAGTTTAGGCTGTGAAAGATCCACTGATTAACTCGATTAAGGAAATGTTGCACTACAAAAACAGTCAATATCTTAACATCATCATTCAGAAACAAAGACAACAAATACTGAACGTGTTTATGATGAAAACGTGTATGTGAAAGCGATTTAACGCTTTTATTATCTCTGCAGTCGAACGTGTTTTCAACACCTCAAAACAACACACCTAACTGCAAATAGCGATGCTGGCTCCGCCTTCACGCAATGACGCTGTACCGGGGAGGGGGCGTGGTCAGCTCGAAATGCATTTTCAAGTCCACATTGAATTTTGCACCAATCAACGCGCTGTGTGTAAATGCAAACTCAATCCCAAATGTTCAACCTGTTAATGTTAATGCATTAAGGGAAAATGAAATTAGAATTTTCTTTTTGCTACAGTTTTGCTTGACTATCTTAAATATGTATAATCAATCCGGGAATGCATTTTCATTTGAATTTTGCCAGTTAAAGAGCGTTAAAAATATTCATTTAAATAACTTATTAGAATTAGTGTAGGAACTGACAAATGTAATTGATATAATTGAATTTTTCTTTTCATTTTGCACCTAATGTTGCACATACGTTATTTGAAATGTATATTGAGATACACAATTGCATTGTCAATGTACATACTGCATTGCCATTTCGCACATTACATTGCAAATTGAATTTCGCACCACATATGCTTCCATAGATCAGTGCCAACTGCCATTTAGTGATGGGTCGTTCGTGAACGATTCGTTCATTTTGATGAACGAGACTCAAAGGTCCGAGTCAATAAAATGATCCGAACTTCCTGTCGCTCCCCGATCCGTCCCGGAAACACGATTTGTTCCGCGCATGTGCGAAAGTGCGTCTACTTCCGGCCGAAACAATTTACGGCAATTAAACAAAAAAAAGGTCGTTTGACACAACTCGTTCCATACCAGAAATATTTTTATTTTTATAAACTCTTTATTGAAAATTGCACTTAACATCATAAGACATTAAACAAATTACAATTTATAATGGTTTGGAGAAATGGGCTGAACGAGGAATAGGCTACACTACCCTTTTAAGATTTGAAAATAGTCTTTTTTTTATAAATTTTGATACTTTCTTTGGTTATTTTATGAAAATATAGTATAAAAACTGATATGTGTCATGAGAGAGAAATATTTTGAATTTATAAAATATAAATATTTTTACCCAAATTAAATACTTGTTAAATAAAAATCTAACTTTATAGTTTATAATTGTTAGACACCATTTAGTAAGTGTGTTTTATTTATAAATTATGATGTACATATTTTAACAAATAAAAAAAAAGTTTTTTAAAAAAAGTCTGTATTTATGAAACACACAGAATTTCTTGAATTCATTCAATTTACTTATACATTTGTTCCTTCTCTTCTTTAGTCATTCGTTCACTCACTACCTCCCTCCATCCCTGCCTCCCTTATTGACACACTCACTCACTCATCTTTTCATATACTTAAATTGCTGATTGATGAGAATGGCATTGACCTTTAGGTGTTGTTTATCAATACAAAACAGGAATTTTGTATTAATTTTAATTTAAAAAAGCTAATGGTTATTTTATCAAATCAATTTTTCTAAAGCAGGGCACCAAAGTACGGTCATTTGCAATTAACTTATACATTTAGCACATGACATATTGTACAACGTTAGACAGTCAGTTTCTCGGTATTTTGTTTCCTTTTGAGTGTATAATTCGTAGACACCCGTTTTAACTTCCAACGCTCTGTGGGACGTTCAGGAATTTCTACTTTGAGGAGATAATATTTAAGATATCAAATGCAAAATAATTCACACCGCTCTTGACTCTTCACCAAATATCCAACTGCAGGGCTGTCGTGAGACGCTTTTGCACATGCGCAGTACAAATCGAGCAACACCTGAACGGATCGAGTCGACTGTAGTAAAATCTGGAAGAACCGGAAGTGGCGTCAGTTTCGCGCATGCGCGGAACAAATCGTGTTTCCGGGACGGATCGGGGAGCGACACTTCCCATCACTACTGCCATTACTCGGAACTGGAAGGGAATTTAATGCTCAATGTGGCGCCTTAGCGAAGGAAGTCCCGCCTTCCAGTAAAAAGAGCCAATAGGGAACGGATAAAGACTGATGATTCTCAAGGGCGGGGCGCCACGCGAACCAAAAAGAATTTGGTTATAGTGCAATTTAAATGAAACAAAGGTTATGGTACAGCTGATGTCAGTTTATTTGTTGGTCAGTGAAATGCCATTAAATGTGTTTTTCCAAGCCAAGCGGCTCATCTGGACTCTGATGGGTCCTGTGCATTGCATATGTGTAGATTGGTGCAGTGATGACGTGGACTCTGAAGTGAGCGCAGAACTGGTTAATGTAGTCATACATTATTCCATTAGATCTGTCATGAACATCTGTGTTTATGATGTTGAACGTTACATGTTTTGTCTATCAAGGTGATCTTTACAGATGAACACAAGCTATTTATGAAGCCTAATTACAATCGGCAGAAGTGAAAAGCTAACATGAGACTACAAACAGACTATACATTACGGTCACCACCACCAATCCTGCGACAACTCTTTCAAACTTTATTCAAAACTTGTTCCCTGGCAATTAATAACTCCGTGAATGAATCCGCATCCATGTTTTTAGAGATTTGATCCTATGTTGGGCCCAGACATCTACCATCTCCACCAAAGGATGTAGTCGCTTTAAGCAACCACTGTTTTTTAGACATGACGAACCTTTCAAAATCACAGGTGACCTGGATGTGCAGAAGGGTGCTCGAGCCCCTGCCTCTGACAAAAGTGCCTTTTCACGAACCAACAGAGGGGGGGTGACACTCATGCACCTTCTCTGGATCTGTTCCAGGAGTTAGGAATGATCTGCCTGTTGCTACAAGATCAGCAGATTCTGTGGCCATCTTTAACACATCTCTTCCGTCAACACCTGACCCATTACTTCAGGACTCTAATGCGGATGTGTTTGGACAAGAACTTTGACGAGAGGCTGCAGTGTAGTGTGATGTCATGGAATGTCTACATTCGTTTTGAAAGCTTATATCTTCTACATGCAAATTTTGTCCGCACTTTGGAGCATAACAGTTTATTGATGTTCTTATGGCTAACATGTTTTGAATAAAAGGAGAAAAAAATCCTTTTCATTTCAGTGCGTCTTTAACTAATATATTTTCAGCTGTGTAAGCCAAGGTCAAGTTCAGAGCATTTGTCTTGACATTTGAACAGTTTTTACTCTGATCATATTCTCATATAATATTATATAGAAATGACCAGATACAGGAATACAATGACATAGTGTCCTGGTTATCTCTTGACGAGTGTACTACATATCTAACTCATACAACATTCCCATGAGATTGTTTCAGTGTCTTATTTCAGGATGGAGCCACAACATTTACATTGGACCATCTAGAAAAATTAAACTTTACAAAGACGTCCTCAGAACGTGGTCAGAAAGTAATGTCAAACCGACCAAATAAAGACTACAAATAAAGATACAGTGCTTTTAAACCTGTTAAATAAAAAACAGGCAGATAGATTGGAAGATAAATTGTGTTAAAGAAAATATAACCCCACAAATAATAATAACAGTAGATCCTCACAATTGCTTGGACTAATAATCCGCAATAAGTAAACTGTATTAAGAATTACATTTGCTAGTGTTAATATATTTTTTTGCACGTAACCATAAACATCAACAGTTATTCTCTTTTGATTAACGTACATTATGGGAGCCAAACACGTTATTATTAAAGGTAAGAGGTCCACAAGTAACTGTTAAGAAATGCGATGACGTGCGCGTGCTGCCCGCCATCTTGCGGCGCATATGGGGAAATGCAGCCAATGACGTAATTCGAGTGCGACGAACAGAGGTGCGCATGCGCGGGGTTTAAGCGAGCAGGGTGAGATACACGTGAAGAGCAGCAAAAATGGCATCGCAACAAGAAGCAGAAATTATATTCGCTCAGAAACTCGCGTCCAACGAGAAACCCATCAGGAGTAAAGCGATACTGAAACTGCGTAAATATATCAGTGTGCGATCAGAGAGAGAGACGGGTAAATATATTACATCACATACTGTACTTTACTGTACTGAAATCGTGATTACATCAGTGTGCGATCAGAGAGAGAGAGAGAGAGAGACAGACAGACAGACAGACAGACAGACAGTTTCACAGATAACATCACATGCTGTACATTACTTCACTAAAACCGCGCGTGTGTGTCTGTGGCGCGCGCGCGTGTGTGTGTGTGTGTGTGTGCGCGTGCGCGTGCGTGCGCGTCTGTAGTGTGTGTTAGTTTAGTGTAAGTAGGAAAGCTGTGTGTTTTACTCATTGTATTGTGTTATTAGCTGTTGTTGTGTTGTTGTGTGCAGGTGGATTCAGTGAAGTCGAGCTGTTGAAGATCTGGAAAGGACTCTTTTACTGTCAATGGATGCAGGACATGCCTGTGCTGCAGGTCAACACACTCACTCGCACACACACTCACACGTGCACTGTTGTTCATGGAAGTTGTCTTTGAATGTTGTGAATGTTTGCAGGAGGAACTGTCGACAAAAATTTCAGGACTGCTCCACAGCTTCAGGACCGTTGACAGCCGTGAGTTTCATGATGAAGTGTCACAGAATGCATTAATATTCAAGTAATAACAGTGTCAGGAGAATAACATTCACACACATATGAGACATGTTGGTATTCTTGAAGTTTGTAAATAAAGTCAGAAAGATGAAGTTTGATGAAGCTGTTCAGTGATTTCTGCTGTTGTTGATGTAAACACACAGAGCTGCTGTATTTTAAAACATTTCTTCAGACTATGAAGAGAGAGTGGAACGGCATTGACAGACTGAGAATGGATAAGTTCTACCAGGTCAGCACACTTGTAACATCTGTCTGGGACTCTTGTCTTATGCAGTTGTCAATCATCATGAACAGTTGTTGTTATGTGCTATCGTGATGTTTCTGCTGTTTTCTGCTCTAGATGGTGCGTTTTGTCTTTCGGGAGATGTTTAAACTGCTCAGACAACAGGACTGGAAGTCCAGGTAACTGCAGATACCATGTATTGATGCAATTGTTCTGATATCTATACAAATATAGTCCTGTTTTCTCTTTGTGACTTAAAAGAACGGAATCAAGTTGTTGTGATGAGCTGAAATATCTGAGTTGTGTGTTTGTGGTTGTGCTGCAGTCTGGTGAATGAGTTTCTAGAGCTGATGTCAGAACAGCTCCTGCAGAGCTCCAGTTCGGCTCCGCCTGGACTCATTCTTCACATTCTGGATCTCTATATGACTGAACTGGCTGTCGTCGGGTCAGATATGGTAACACACACACACACACACACACACACACACATGTTCTCATGCTGTGATGTTGATCTGAAGTGTTGTTGACATTGACGCCGTTACGTCTTTCATTTGTTTCAGCTCACGGCCCAACAGAACCTGACCTTCATTGAACCATTCTGCAAGACTTTGGCCAAAACCAAAGAGTATGACATCACGCTTCTCATCTGTGTGTTGATGTGTTCTTGCTCTCGCTCATTCTCTCTCTCTCTCCCTCTGTGTGTCTGCAGTCGGGTGATGTTGAAGGCCATTGGAAGTAACATCTTCAACAGCATCGTGGATCAGGTTCCTTATGCCATCGAGGATCTGCTGCGAGAGATTGAGGAGTCTGGTCCTGAACCCATGAATCATACAGATGATGACGGTAGGCTCATAACACAAGCCCTTCAGTAGTGTGTGCGCTGTATGAGGACACAGAGCTGATGGAAACCTTTGTGTTGCTGATCTCAGATCAGGAGGAAGACAGCGGGCTTGTGGAGGATGATCTTTCTGACGTGAAGGCTGTTAAAGGTCACGATGAATGTGGACCCGTTCTTCAGGTGTGTTGAATGTGTACTGTGTGTGCGTGTGCTTTCTGGTCACAGACGTGTTCATCACGTGTGTGTTTTCATCTGCAGTTTGACTACGGTGCCGTAGCCGACAGACTCTTTCAGTTGGCCAGTCTCACATACATCCCCAGCTTCAACCGCTCCAAAATATACAAGTTTGTGAAAATGTAAGTGTGGCTTTACTCGTCTCTTCTCAGGCAGGCAGAAACATTTGCTGTGTTTGACTTAATGGCGTTGTTTTGTCTTTCCTCATGTTTGCAGATTTCGAGACTTGGCTGAAGGTAAAATCTCTCGACTGATCTGGAGTCAAAATAGTTTCAGCATCACGTCTCATGTCTCTGAGTGATGTCGTGTTGTTGTTTGTCAGGTGTTTTCCCTCAGGATGAGGTGGAGAAGGTGTCCACTGATGATGAGGATGAAGATGACGACAGGAGGAAAAAGAAGAAGAGGAAGAGGAAGAGATCAAAGAAACAGTCACAGGAGAAGACAGACAAAGGTTAATTTCTTCATTCTTTTTTGTGAAGCATGGTCAAGTTCATTTAAGATCAACATTTACTTTCACCAATCAGATGTGTCAATTTAGCTTTCAACAGGAGACGTTTGTTATTTGACTCGCGACAGCACGTTTACAGTCATGACATGTTGTTTTATTACAGTGTTAGATCAACATCATCCGTCCTGATCACAAACACGACTTGAGTCTTATCTAAACACGTCAGATCACAGATTTCAGTCTCTCGTACAGATCGTCTTGTCTTCTGTGGAAGTTTCAGCATTTACTCAAAACCTTCTTTCTTTATCAGAACACAGCAGAAGATATTTTGAAGAATGTTGATAATCAAACAACACTGAACTCCATTGACTTCCATTGCATGAACACAAATCCACGGAGACCTTTCTCAAAATAGCTTCTGTTGTGTTCCAGTAAACCACATGAAGGACAGAATAAATGATGACAGAAGATGGAGGTGTAGTGTAATGTTTGAAGAGTTCAGATGCAAAACCCTGTCAATCTGTCAGACCACTTCATTTATCATCAGGCTTTCACTTACTTGCATTTATAGCAGATATTTCAGATCGGGGTATTGAACGGGTTTGTTAAATAAAGTTTTCTTTTCTCTTTGTTGTTGCGGAACGTTCAGAAGGGGAGAACCGCTCTGAGACAATACCTGAAGATCCATCACAAGAACCCAAACAAGAAAAGATGAGAAAGAAGAAAGGTGTGAAGAGTGTTGAAGATGAAACACGATCAGATGCTGACAGACCCGCAGCAGCCGCCACACAAGAGAAAAACGCCGAAGGGTTAAAGGTCAAAGAAAACCTGGTTCCACATAATGATTCCTCTGACCTCAGACCAGACGAGAAAGAAAGTGAAAGTGGAGCGGATGTAGAGACGAACATCAGTGTCCTTCCTCCAGCACTGCAGAAAAAGAAGAAGTTGAGAAAACTGAAGAAGACGACGAACAGAGATGTTCATGATGATGAGCAAACAGATGATGGGAAAAAAGATGAAAACCAGACAGCACACATCACTTCTAAACCTGAACAAACATCCAGAGAAGAAGAGCCGTCCTCAGATCCCTCCACAATCACAACACCACTGAAGAAGAGAAAAGTGAAGAAGATGAAGACAAGAGATGCTCATGATGGAGAGAAAACAGATGATGTGAAAGAAGAAAACTACTCTGGAGAATCAAACGTAACTTCTGCACGTGATGAAGAGAAGTCGTCAGATCCCTCCACACCGAAGAAGAGAAAGACCAAGAAAACCTCCTCAGATCAGACAGAAAACAACATGACAGCCAGAAAGAGTGAAAGAGTGAGAGCTGTTAAGTCTGAGGCTGAAGAGTCACATGAACACACAAACCCCAGCCAGAAGAAGAAGAAGAAGAAGATGATGACGACACTAAAATCTCTAGAGCTGAATGGAGACACGACTGAACCCAAGAGGAGGAAAAAAAACATGATGAACGGACACACAGAAGAGAGTGAGAAGAAACCCAAAGCCCTCAGTGTGAGTCTCTGTCTCTCTCTCTCTCTCTCTCTCTCTCTCTCTCTCACTCTCTCTCATTCTCTCTCTCATTCTCTCTCATTCTCTCTCATTCTCTCTCATTCTCTCTCTCTCTCTCTCTCTCTCTCTCTCTCTCTCTCTCTCTCTCTCTCTGTCTCTCTCTGTATCTCATCCTCTCTCATTCTCTCTCTCATTCTCTCTCATTCTCTCTCTCTCTCTCTCTCTCTCTGTATCTCATCCTCTCTCACCTCTCTCTCATTCTCTCTCTCATTCTCTCTCATTCTCTCTCTCTCTCTCTCTCTCTCTCTCTCTCTCTCTCTCTCTCTCTCTCTCTCTCTCTCTCTCTCTCTCTCTCTCTCTCTCTCTCTCTCTCTCTCTCTCTCTCTCTCTCTCTCTCTGTCTCTCTCTCTCTCTCTCTCACTCTCTCTCATTCTCTCTCTCATTCTCTCTCATTCTCTCTCATTCTCTCTCTCTCTCTCTCTCTCTCTCTCTCTCTCTCTGTCTCTCTCTGTATCTCATCCTCTCTCATTCTCTCTCATTCTCTCTCATTCTCTCTCTCTCTCTCTCTCTCTCTGTATCTCATCCTCTCTCATCCTCTCTCTCATTCTCTCTCTCTCGCTCTCTCTCTCTCTCATTCTCTCTCTCTCTCTGTCTCTCTCTGTATCTCATCCTCTCTCATTCTCTCTCTCATTCTCTCTCATTCTCTCTCTCTCTCTGTCTCTCTCTCTCATCCTCTCTCTCATTCTCTCTCTCTCGCTCTCTCTCTCTCTCATTCTCTCTCTCTCTCTGTCTCTCTCTGTATCTCATCCTCTCTCATTCTCTCTCTCATTCTCTCTCATCCTCTCTCTCTCTCTCTCTCTCTCTCTCGCTCTCTCTCATTCTCTCTCTCTCTCTCTCTCTCTCTCTCTCTCTCTCTCTCTCTCTCTCTCTCTCTCTCTCTCTCTCTCTCTCTCTCTCATGCTCTCGCTCTCTCTCTCTCTCTCTCGCTCGCTCTCTCTCTCTCATGCTCTCGCTCTCTCTCTCTCTCTCTCGCTCGCTCTCTCTCTCTCATGCTCTCGCTCTCTCTCTCATGCTCTCGCTCTCTCTCTCTCTCTCATTCTCTCTCTCTCTCTCTCTCTCTGTCTCTCTCTCTCTCTCATTCTCTCTCTCTCTCTCTGTATCTCATCCTCTCTCATCCTCTCTCTCATTCTCTCTCTCTCTCTCATTCTCTCTCTCTCTCTCTGTTCTCTCTCTCTCTCTCTCTCTCTCTCTCTCTCTCTCTCTTCACACTCTCTCTCTCTCTCTCTCTCTGTCTCTCTCTCTCTCTCATTCTCTCTCTCTCTCTCTGTATCTCATCCTCTCTCATCCTCTCTCTCATTCTCTCTCTCTCTCTCATTCTCTCTCTCATTCTCTCTCGCTCGCTCTCTCTCTCATTCTCTCTCTCTCTCTCGCTCTCACTCTCTCTCTCGCTCGCTCTCTCTCGCTCTCTCATTCTCGCTCGCTCTCGCTCTCTCTCTCTCATGCTCTCGCTCTCTCTCGCTCTCTCTCTCTCATGCTCTCGCTCTCTCTCTCTCTCTCTCTCGCTCTCATTCTCTCCTTATGTAGTGTAGGTTCAAGCCCTAGTAAACAGTATTTTGTTACTCTTCATCTCCCGTTAGAAGAAACCTGACAAGCAGACCGATGGATTTGTGTTCAGTGAGAAGAAAAGTCCCACAGCTCTCTTCTGTAGATCTACACGCATGAGCAGGAGACGGCAGGTACAAGTGAATGATAATAGCACATGACATCACACACAAGCGTGTAATACCTCAGTCTTTACAGTTCTTTTGTGATTTTCATCCAGAGTTGCACAACTCCAAAATCAGAAACCAAAAAAGTGACTTTTGGGCTGAAGAATAATCAAACAATGGGTATGTAAATCTACTCCAGAATCCGTCGCTGTTAAAATGATGATATTTATTCCGTCAGGTGATTTAAATATCTGTAATGTTCATTATTATCATTATTATGAATCATTTGTTTGAAGAAAACAATAAAGCACATATAAGTGAATGCAGCTGATGACAGCTTGTGATCTGATTTAACGTCTCATTTTGAAAATTTCAATTTCTTCGGACTTCTTTGAGTAACGATGATTCATTATTGCTGATTATATTGTTAAAACATGAGTTTGAAATGACAATTGTTTTTATGAAACTGTTAATAAATTTTTATGAAATTATGAAATAAACCTGATGGTAGTTTCACATTGAAATATAAATATTTTTCCGATCATGTACTGTTATCTGTCCATGTGGTATTCTGTAAATGTTTTGGATTATTTTCACTTGTAGTTTGTACACAGTCAGAAAACAAAAACCTCATTCTCTCTCATCTGTTCTTTACTGTCGTCAGAATTCAGAAAGATGGACAGAAGTGCACTGGTGAGTCCTGGCGGTCCATCACGTGTTGCTTTTGACCCCAAGAAGACACCGGTGTCTGGAGTGTTGAAGTCGCCCACGTCATCTCCAGCGCTCCGGAGAAGATTCACCGCTGCAGATTTCTTTTAAAATAAAACAACTTGTTTCCATACGTGTAAAGCTCTTTTATATTCCAGTTTCTAATGTTCATTTGTGTTTCATCAGCTGGCCAATTTTGGGAAAAAAAGAGCTTTATATTTTACTATAAAATTACTGTAATGAGTGAACAAAGATGATTAAAAAATATCACATCCTCACCTGTTTTCAACCCATGTTGTGTAAAACCAAATGAGAATTATCAACATCACTAACAGGTGACAATAATACAAATACTGTCAGACAAACTGGTCGTGATAATGGAGTGGTCACACAGTTAGTATTAATATGAATGAAGCCACAGTTCGGTCTACGACAGGAATGCTGTGTATGCATGCGTTTGCGTGTGTTTTGAAGACGTATATTTTATTTGATAGATTTATTTGAAACCCTCTTTTGATCCCTTCAGGTCTTTCTCATCGGTTTCATTCATATCGTAGTTCTCATTTATTGTGGGGTGTGTTTTGTATTTCTTACAGTTTAGGTTTTTTTCTCATGATGTCAACTTGGGTTATTTTAAACGTGTAAGAAATAAGTATTCAACAGAATTATTTAGGCAGCTAAATGAAGACGACATCATGAAGAATTAAAACATTTATTTCCATCTCTTACTCATGGTCAGTAGGTGGCGCTCTCTGTGTGTTCAGGACACTTAACTTGTGGTCAGTCATCACTCAGAGGTCTCTGGCAGGTCTCATTGAATGGAGGGGTTCTGCTGGGTAGCCCAAAACCAAAGCAGTTCTATCTTAGCACTGTTAAGTTGAGGGTTTCTTCATCCATCACCCAGACATGCTGAGATGTGAGCAGCTACCGCCGGATCATCTTGGTCTGATGAGAAAAAGAGTCGTATGTCATCAGCATAGCATTGATAGAAGAATGACAGGTTCTAGGGACGTCATGTAGATGGAGAAGAGAAGTGGTCCGTGAACTGAGTCTTGAGGTACCCCAGCAGTGAGACTTGTCAGACACCTCACCCCTTCATGACCCTTCACACTAAACCCTTTGTCCTGAGGGTTTCCAGGATGATGCGGTGCTTAACCGTGTAAAACACGGTGGACAGATCCAGTAGGATGAGTACAGATGGTTTGGAGACTGCTCCGGATATTGAGTAGTTTCAATTTGGAAGCCAGACTGGTTCTTGTCCAGGTGGTTGCGCTGTATGTGACAGGAAGAGAGTCGGTCAAACACAACACACTTCTCACAACACATTTCTCCAGTCTGTTTGAAATCAATAACTTTTGTTTGGTCATTGAAAAAACACTTTATTTTTTCTTTATATTAAGGTTTTTTGGTGTGTTAAATGAACCTGTCATCATTTCCTCTGAACGGTGAAATATTACTTGTGAGATCTTCACCATATATCAGAACCCTCCAGAACTAATACATTTTAGGGTATTTCTGTATTGATTATTGTGTGTGTTAATACAGCTGAAGATTTTCTGTTAAGCTGCTTTGAAATGATGGTAATGTGACCTGAGGATCATAATAACTTGTTGTCTTTTAGTTTTGCTGTCATGTTGAATGTCTTGATCAAGAAGAGAAACAAATATTTTCAGTGAAGTATCGTGACATTTCTTGTGCGTCTGCTTTACATTCAGCGTATGGGTCTGCCTCCCATGACAATACATTAACAATCAGTTGATGTGCGCTGACTGAAACGACACAAACGTGCGGCGCTGAAGGACGCTTACAATGAGTAATATGGTGAGAGAGATCCTGGCATTCATCCTCACCACCTCCGGCTGGATTCTGGTGTCCTCTACTTTACCTACAGATTACTGGAAGGTTTCTTCAATCGACGGCACAGTTATCACCACGGCCACCTTCTGGTCTAACCTGTGGAAAACATGTGTGACCGATTCCACCGGAGTCTCCAACTGTAAAGATTTCCCATCCATGCTGGCTTTAGACGGTGAGAAGTTTTCTCTCTCTCTCACAAACACACACACACGGGATTCCTGGTGTATATAATCGCTTTCTCTATTGGGAGCTTGAATTTAAAGGAAATTCTCAGTGTTTGGTGTTTCTGGGTCTTGTGAGGACAATAAGCAGATGTGTTTAGTAGCGTTGAAAAGCAATAAGCGTGCATTACGCTGGGTTTTATCACGGGTTAAATCTGTTTTCAGGAATTCTAAATTCATTTATTCAATGTGAGTTTGTTGGAACACTTTTCTAGGTGAGGGTTTACAGTACTGCTTACATAATGTAACTCAGTTCATTTTTATTCATGTAACGCTTTTCACAATGTGCGCTGTTCCAAAGCAGCTTTACAGAAAATAAGAAAAACACAGAGAATGTCAAACACAGCACAGCACATTGTGTTCAAATAACAAGTACAATCGTTCTAATTAATCATATCAGCAGTCTCCAGCTGAGCAAGCCAACATGACCCTGAGGTGAGGAACCCAAACTCCAATGACGAATAAATGGAGTTAATGTAATAGTTTTGTCACTGTGATGACATCACTTCCTGTTTAGAGTGTTGAATGTGACACGGGTCCGTGCGGATAAACTGTGATGATCGAACATGACATTCAGACTCCATCTCTTCTCTTATTCAGAAGAACTCTTTCTGCATTCATATCAGTCTTCATTCAAACACCTGTCAGTTGATGGGTTTGAACTGAAAGAGACAGAAATGAAGCTGAATTCCAGCTCATGTGCACAAAGTGAAACTGAATGTTAATGATTGTGGCAGGACAGAAAGAGTTTATGAGTTCCAGGAAAGAGAAGTCACCAGAGCGAGACATTTGTTGAAAGTAAAAACACTCTCTTACCGCCATCATGTCAATGTTTAGCACTGAAGTGTTTTCACGTCTCCAGGCTGTTTTCCATCTCTTCATTACTTCTGTGAGTTAACCAGCAGCCTGCTGAAGAGAGAAAGACACCTTCAAGGACACTTCACTTCTCTGGTCTTACTGCTCTCTGTGTCTGTGACGGGAGATGAATGAACGTGAAAAGTAAAGAGATGATCTGTTACAAGCTGTAGACAGATATCAATCACACACACAATCTAATCAAACTGTTTTGTGTGCTTATGTGTGTGTGAGTAACCCATCGGTTGGGACTTCACTTGGCTATGATGCATTATGAAGGGTTATGAACGGGGATGATGGATGATGATGAGGTGCCCAATCCTGCTCCTGGAGATCTAGCGTCCTGCAGAGTTCAGCTCCAACACCAATCAAACACACCTGAACACAGCCGCTAAACAGCTTCTGGATTATTTGATAAATAACAATCAGGTGTGTTTCATGAGGGTGGAAGCTGAACTCTGCAGGACGGTGGATCTCCAGGAGCAGGATTGTGCAGACGTCATACATTAAAAGCTCTTGACAAGAATTTTAACCATAATATCGCCAGTGTTAAAAAATGCTAAATAAACACTCACAGTGTATATACAATCCAGACTATTGAAGTGTGGACTATACTGTATATACACTGTGAGAGTTCTTTGGACACTGGCCATTTTGCTGTGAAAATGAATTTAACAATGCAAAATGCAACAATGATGTGTTAAGTGTTATGATGTATTAAAATGTTATCCATGAGACATAACCCTGAGAGCACACATACATCTGGCTTACGTCTATTTGACGTCTGGATGTACATCTGCAAGATATCTAAAATACATAGTTTGCTCATCTGCAATATGTCTCGGAGGTGTCTGCTGTCAGACCTCATGTAGAGAAGATGTTTATGATTTAGAATGGATGTAAATCTGCTCTTTCTAAGATATTTAGCAGATGTTTTTACGCAGCAGATCTCCAGATCTTAAACAGACATATTACAGATGTTCAGACATCTCTGAGTATATTGCAGATGAGCAAACTATGTATTGCAGATGTCTTGCAGATGTAAATCCAGACGTGAAATAGACGTAAGCCAGATGGATTGTGCTATACAGGAACATTGCATTATAAGGTGGATTGCAAAGGCACAATGAATATGTTAAAAGAACCTTTATAATGCATTAATAGGATTTGTGTCCTGAATAAAAGAATGACACAAAATGTTGTGATCTGATCATTTATCTGAATGAGTGAAGTAAACCGAATGCTTTGTTCAGGATATATTCAGGTGTGTCGAGGATTGATGATCTCTTCTGTTTGTCTTGGATTTTTTGGATCAATATTTGCTCTCATTGGTATGAAATGCACTAAAATCGGAGGACTTGACCAAACTAAAGCCAGAGTCGTCTGCTTTGCTGGTCTCAACTTTATTTGTACTGGTAAGTTTTCCTCCATCCTCATGAACATGATAAGAAAGACAGCGTTCTTTAAAACAATAATGTGATGATGTTGTGACAGGTCTGTGCTCTCTCGCCGCCTGCTCTCTCTACGCTCACAGAATCACCTCCGAGTTTTTCGACCCCATGTTTGTTGCACAGAAGTATGAGAGTCTCTTTGCTTTAATGTTACGGTAATGATTGACAGATTGAGGTTTGTCATGAAATCTGATGTTCTCTCAGGTATGAATTAGGTGCGGCGTTGTTCATCGGTTGGGCCGGATCGGTTCTGTGTATTTTAGGAGGACTGATTTTCTGCCTCTCGTTGTCTGATGGACTAAATCGAAGGTAAACAACAACAACAACACTGGAATGACATCAGACAATAGTCTTTCTGTAGAAAATCTTCCCATATTGTAACTCTTTTCAAACAAGATCATGAGACTATAGTGCTTCTGTACGGTGAAGAGGTCAGACGCCTTCAGCCATGATTTATTCACCATAAAGCACTAACAACTGATCAATCTAAGTCACACACTATACAACATACTCCTCTCAATGACTCCAGTCACTACATGATGTTTATACAAAAGACTTTAAGAAGCATTCTAGTTAGATGTTGATAATTCCTATACACGCTAAACATCCAGACCTCAAATCAATTCAACGCTGTTCACTGATCATCATGTGTAGTACAAAAAATAGAGTTCAACAAACTGTTTAATAACCTGATAATTCTGGACTTAACGCTACACAACCTCCTTCCTCAACAAGATCAAAATGATTTAAGAAAAGTGCTGTATTCTTCATTAGGTCAAGAGAAAAACAGATAGGGCATTCAGGATGGACGTCAGAGGTCACAGAGCCCGGGGGGGAGGTCTGGGGTCTCATTTATGCAATACTGCGTAGAATCCTTTAAGTGATTTCACCATCATTCTGTCCAGATCTTTCACAAGCGGTAACTCTGGCTTATATTTCCAAAAAACCTGCAGCAGTCGGACAAGCAAAAGACCCTGACGCGACGCTAAGCACTTTTCCACGTCAAAACACATTTTTATAAATATGAATGTTTGCTGTAGATGTTTTGTGTACACACACTCAAATCCTGATCAAATCCTTGTTTGTGAAACATACTGTGATTGGTTGCTGTGTCTCTGTTGTTGTTGTGTACGTGCAGAAGAATAGCACCTTTTGTGTCTGATTGGTTGTTGTTGTGTTAGCAGTTCTCCCCATCATTCAGACAGAAGAGCGTTTATCAACAGCGGTGTTTCTGGAATGTCTTCTCGTGTGGTGTCACAGCGCCAGACGTCACACAACAGAAGACCAGACTACAGCAACACTTCACAACACTTTGACAAAAATGTTTATGTATAACCCACTCTTTCATTTCACACTTCTCTTCTCTACTCACACTTGAATGTATGACTTTATGTGTTCTTTAACATCAATTAATCCATTCTCCAGGAACCAGAGCTTTTTACAGCATTTATTACATGTTTGTTATATCACTTGATGAAAATCTATGTTATCACTGAAATACTATTTACAGTACTTCACGTTTGTGCATGAAACAAGGTTAAATTAGAGATGGTTAAACGATGATTTCAAGAGTAAAATCAAAATCAAAATACTATACAATATCTTAATTTTCATTTGGGGTTAGTGATTTGTGTTTGTTTTGTTGCTTTGAACAGCTGCTAAATCAGTTCCCAACTTTACACAAGAAATACAATGTCATAAAACTGTCCGATACACAATACAGAAATTACATTGGACAGAAGAACTTTCAAGACAGATATTCTGAAAATGATTGTACACCCTAATGTTTAACCACTCCATTAATATAATAAACATTGAAAAATAGTCGACTGTGTTGTTTTGAATGACAGGGAACACAACATCTGTAGTAAAATTCAGCCGATTTTTTATAAGAGATCTACTTATCTGACCATTATGTCTCCTATGACAGGAACAGACTTTATAATATTTATAGTAAACGGTCGGGATGATGTGTGTTAGGACACAACACACACACAGCTGTCAGATCTACATGTGTGTGAGCACACAGAGAGTTCACATGAAGAACGATCACACACTTCTGACTGTAAAAATGAGGAGATCTCTGATACAGGTGTTTGGATTCTTGATTTCTACACTCGGTTGGCTTTTCGTCAGCTGTACAACAGCCATGGACTACTGGAGAGTCAACTATGTTGGAGGAAAAGGAGGTAACTGGATGATCAAGGCGTTGTGGTACTGGTCAAACCTGTGGAGAGACTGTGTGACAGACACTTCATCTGTCACTAACTGCAGAGATTATGATGTTCTGTGGTCAGTCACACGTAAGTCTACTTTAGTGCTGTAGTAGAGAATAAACACACACTGGATGTCCTCAAGGTTGTGTACTGAGGCCGTTATTGTTCTCACTCATTGCTGTATGGACACCTATGAAGCAAATACACTTGCTGATGACTTACAGACCTCCTCATCAGAATTCATGGTCTACTGATTTAGTCCAGAAACATCAATAAGCTAAACAGACACTTGTGGATTTTAGCAGCACCACAAGTCACTTCGAATAGTGAGAGGACCGAGAAGCAAGCTTTTTAATCGTTTTTACACTCGTTTTATTAGTAAGAATGTCTTGAAAGTAATTCTCAAGTAACAGTTTTTTATGGCAGTGGTTCCCAAATGTGGACTGCTTGATTATTTCGGTATTGCAGGGGGCCTGTGGATTAGAATACATATTTTTTAAAAATATTATATTAAAGATATAGTCATGAATTGGACTGCAAAAAGGTTCACAAACTGACTGTGTGTCTTCTCACACATGTATTGCAGTGTTAGTGTTTGCTGTGATTACGTGTAGAATGTCCACAATCAGCAGACATTATTCAACTTTTCTTATCAAACAAGACGTCATATAGCTTCATCCTCAGACTATTGGATATGGATATATATAAGTGAGAGGTCGTGTCGGTTGTGTGATGACTGTTGTTGTTTTTATGTACAGCATACGTTCAGGGTGTTCGAGGTCTGCTGATGATCGCCATGTCTCTGGGATTTGTAGCCATTATTCTCTGCTTCATTGGAATGGAGTGTACTTACATCGGTGGAAGACAGAAATCCAAGGATAAAACCTTAATCTCTGGAGCAGTTCTTCATTTTGTTGGTGGTGAGCAGAGTGTTTTGTAAACAAACATGAGTAGTGTTGTGAGTCTGAATGTTAACACATCTTGTGTGCTGGAGGAGGGCTCACAAAAACTGTGATTTGCTACTGAAACACTAAAGAAAACATTGACAGAGTCGTTGGCTGTATGACCGCAGTACTGTGAAGCCGTGCACACATCACACACATGCAGGTTTTTGAGAAATAAGCACAGATTGTTTTTCCACAGGTTTGTCGTCTTGTGCAGCGTATTGTTTATATACAAACAGAGTGGCCAGTGTGGCGTTTTCCCCCTCCACGGAGAGAAGTGTTATCAGGTAAACAATCACAACACAACCGCACTCGGCCTTCATGTGCTTTAGACATGTTCATTATTATTGATGTCTCTAAAAACAAAAACCTTCAGAGTGTGGATTAATAATCATAGGAAGCAGACACACTGTAAACGTAAGAAGCAGATTTGAGCAGATCAATGAACGAATAATATCGTCAGGAACAGTCAGACCTGTGCTTCTGTCGAGAGAAAACGCTCTTGTAGTTAAAGATAAAGATGTTGATTGAAGATGGTTGTTGACATGTGATGGTGACTCATGTTGAGTATTTCAATCAACTGTAAATATGTCTGACAGAAATGTTTGGCATCACGTCGTCTCTATGAGTGTTTAGAGAAATCAACAGAAGAGCTGTGTTGTCTTCATCTAACTTCATAACACAGAAGCAGTGTTTCATTTGATTATAAGATAAAGTCTTTACTCTAGTATTCCAGCACTCTTTATTAAAGCAATTAGCCCCTAGAAGCCGTGGGTTACAGTGCATTTTATAACAGCTAAGGGGCGTTGTTAGGCACGACGCGAAGCGGAGTCAGCCTTTATATATCGGTGTATTTTATAACGGCTTAGAACTCCGCTCAGCCAATCAGAATCAAGGACCAGAACTGGCAGTTTTATATATAATAATACAGTGCTTCATACACACTTTCATGCTTTCACCATTTATATAGAAATGACATGTGTATCTATCCTTTATATAATTGTGTGTGTGCAAAGACCCAAACTTACGTTTGAAAACACAATCACAAAATATATCTTCTGTGACCTTATTGCTGATATAATATGATAACAGTACGATCTGAATGTGATTGTGGATTTGTTATAATGATCAATCTCTACAGGTACACAATAGGAACACCAATATTTCTTGGATTGGTTGGAAGTTTTTTCATCATTCTTGGATCTGTTTTGTATGCTGTTACAATCACACCAAAAAGGTATAATTCCCAACATTAGTCTGTTTACTAATTCAAATCCTTATTTTATTGTATAGGGATAGTTACACTTGAATTCAAACAAATGAAATGTGCCATTGATTTTTTAGAATGAGCAATGCATTCAGACAAAGACCGTTGAGCGGCCGTTCTGTCCGGCGCACAGCCATTAAAACACATCACACAACATCAAGAGATCGGTGGAACGGCTCGCACAACTCCAGGACATCACACACCGATCATGAGAAAATATCTGTCAGAGACACTTTTGTGTGAACCTGATGTTCCATCAAAGACATTTCTTTCTCTGCTTACAAATGTAAAGAAAGCATATAGTTTTATATTTGCATTTATCAAAACCATTAGGCTACACACTTTAAGTTTGTTATATGAGTTTACAAAGAGAGTTTGTGTGTGTGTTGTGTATATTAAACATGATTTATGCTGTGTAGAACAAAAGCTTGGCTTTGTTTTTTGGGAAAAGGTGAGATGTTTATACGTTTTATATTCAGAGAATACAACTGAAAACAAACATCTTTGTAATATTACTCACAGAGCTCTTGTTCTTCACAGCTATCTGTGTGTTATAGAGTAGATTTTAAAATCCTTTAAGTCATTAAATGGGTAAGCGCCGTCCTACCTTGTGATCTGTTGACAGTCCATCAACAAGAGCTCATAGGTTCACCAATCTGAAGCTCATACTGGCTCTAGATCTATCGGCTCAAGACTCGAGGAGATCGAATGTTCTCCATAGTTGCTACAAGAACTTGGAACATTCAGCTTACACAAACTAGAACCGCCCCTATTGCTTGACTATTTTAAATCCAGGTTAGAACTTTTTTATTCAATTTGTCCCATAACACATGATTGTTGATGGAGTTATCTTGTCTTGATGTTCTGTAGTTTTATCTGTGACTCTGTCGTTGTGTTATTTTTTTAAGGGTTTTATTTTGTACAGCACATTGGTCAACATTAGTTGTGTTTAATTGTGCTTTATTAATGAATTGAAATGAATAGAAAACCAACTTTTATGTGTGTTTGAATGTTTGAAGGCAGGGTTAGAGATAAACTAAACAGAATAAGAACATGGACCCAAACACATTCTGAGTGTCGGCTTTCATTTGATTTCAAAGAATCATCTTCTTCATCATCTTCATCATCTTCATCATCTCAGTGATCTCGGGTGGACTTGCAGAATTATTTTATACTCATTATATTTATGATTTCTTTCAAACCTGTACTTTTTTTTATTTTAATCATAAATTGACATATTATTATATTTACAAATAACCTAATATTCACTATTAGCGACATGTAGCGACAGTGAATAGATGGTGTCTAGTGGGTTAAACCACTGAACTGGTAAATCAAAAGGTTGCTGGTTCGATCCCAGCAGCCACCACCAGTGTGTCCTTGAGCAAGACACTTTACTCCATGTTGCTCCAGGGGTATTGTCCCTGTAATAAGTGCACTGTAAGTCGCTTTGGATAAAAGCGTCTGCCAAATGACTAAATGTAAATGTATAGTTCTAATATATTACCAAAAGAACTGTCATTCTGAAACAGACAATTCTATTGACTTAATCTCAAGTTTTTAAACCTTCCAGTTTTCACACATGATTTATTTCACTCAAATTAAATGAGTTCAGTTGGATGAACACTTTACACATTTAGTTGTTTTGAACTTGATTAACTGTAGCATGTTTAACTTGTGCAATGATGAGCTGAATCCAAACACAACACAAATGTTTATTAAAATCCATAAAACACAAAGTAACCCAATAGAGACAAGGAGAGAACACATCAATAGAGGGTATGCATTGACATCGCTCTCTCATGTGAACACGCAGGAACACGCCCCCTTGAGTGGCAAAACACTCAGCTGTTTGCAATAAGAGAAACTAAGAAGGCGGGACTAAAACACACATTTCTATCTGTTCATACAATCAATCACACAACAACGTTTTCTGGTTTTAAATCAGGTAGAGATAGCGGCAAACACTGCTGCATTCAGTCTGTCTGACACTCAGAGGGAGCGACTTGTTTGACTTTCGTATGCTCTCGTGCTGAACAGGTGCTGTTACTCACCAAATGTGATGATGTCTGTGGTTCATCAAAACAATGACTTGAGTTAAACTCTTCTTTTGCTAATGAATCAAGTGTGTGTGTGTGTAATGTGCCCAACTGAACGAGACTTCAGTCTATTTGTTTGCTGTTGTGTGTTTAGTTTGTGCACTTATGGCCCTTGATGTGTTTGTTGTCCAGTGTTGTTTATGTGCTTTGACTCTTGACTGTTGTTGTGGACTGATCAGAAGTGTTGAGTTCAGGGGAGAGACTATAACAGCTGGTCATCACCTGGTGCTGATGTCATGTGTCTTTATGACTTAATGATGATCTTCAGTAAAATAAGCAGCTGGTTCCTGTCACTTCAGCCAAACGTTAGAACGATGACAAGAAATCAAGTTTGACATCAGATAAGCAACTTCTGGAATCATTTAAATATATACGGTACATGATGTAAATATAGAATGTTCTGGAGTAATATTTGCATCTTGGGGGAAACATAAAGACCACAAGCATTAAACACATAATGAACTAAAACATGATATTTTAAAGGGGACATTTCACTTTTTCCATGTTTAAATGCTAAAATCGGGTCTCTAGTGCACCTGCCAACTCAGAAAACGTTTAAAAAGACAAATCATTAACTTTTTTATGTGAGTCTATCTCTGCAAGCCTTTGAGAAAACGAGCGCTTCAGAAATCGTGCTCTTACTGACGTAAGCAGTTGTTCTTATTATAATATTTCCGCCCATTGTTCTGAATGTGTCCAATCGCGCTGCCGCCATTGTTGTTTTCTCATGTGTGAAGTTCAAACACGATGGCAAAAGTAGCAAAGCTTACGAACTGTTGTGTTGTTGTCTGCACAGAACAATGTTCCCAGACTCACAGGAGACAAGAGACCGATGGATTATTAAGTTTTCAATGGAAATCATCCTCACTGAACGAGGCAAAGCTGCAAATAAAGACATTGTAAGTACAGGTATTTTTAAGTAAAACCTCAGGGACCTGCGGTAACGTAAAAGTAGATCAAATGTCTCTGTGACACGTTTGTCCGTTCACTGTTAGAATGCGATGTGTGTGGCTTGTAAACATGCGACAGGATTGTTCTGTGTAACATTAATTTGATTTAGAGAAATATTGATGTGTTTGTCTTGAGTATCTTCACTTCAGAAAACTGTGTGTTTGGTTTGTAAACACGTGACGTGGTTCTCTCTCCCGACAGGAACCGGAGGGGCTCGTTAATGGCCCCGGGGGACACAGGTGTGCTTATCGAAAACACAGCACGTTTTCTGCTGAAGAGGGGGCGGAGACTTGCAGCTCTCTTGCATTTAAAGAGACACACACACCAAAAGACCATGTTTCTCCTAACATGCTAAAGTGGGCATGTAGCGCATGGTATATGAAAAGATCGGTGCTGCTATTTTAGGTAAAACTTCACAAACACACTCTGGGGACACCAGAGACTTATTTAACATCTAGTGAAACCATTCGAACAACCCCCCGATTAAAGGCAGCGACTATTACACTAAGTTTAAATAGAACTAGGTTCTGTTTACACTGAGTGAAAGTAGCAGCATTTCTTTGTGATATACTGTGTACACTAACCGACAATAGTTGTGTTTTCTTTGGATTAAGTAGAAATAGTAGTGAGATTCTATGTAATTATAAAAAGTGGCAGATCACTATATTTATATTTATAAAAATTATTCAAATGATGGCAAGTTATTGAGATAAAACCGCCGTACACACCTAACCTCACCCTGAACTTTATCAATAAAATGTTTTATAATAATTTTATTGAAAGCAAATGCCTTTATGACCTATAAGGTTATAGAAAACGGTAGATGAGCATTTTGAGCGAGAGGTGGATGAGAACTCCAGTCTCCATTGCCGCAGCTACACACACTTCACACTTTACGCCACTGGAGGCGCTGTCACACTTTCTCTGTCCAATCACATATTGGTGGGCGGAGCTAGTGCTGCAAATAGTCCCTGCCAAACAAGGCCGGCTATTTGTACTCAGTGTAAATAAACACACGTATTTTAAGAGTATGTAGTTCTGCTTGTTCTAAGCTGTATGTACACAATAAACACACATCTGAATGACACTGATGACACCACAAACATTGTTTTCTCCTCCCAGCGATCAGATGAAATGATTCTTTTCTCTCAGACGGTGTCATGGATCACAGAGCTGTGCTCATGTACGCTGAAATCGGCTGTTTCGTGGTCTGTGTTAGCGGATGGATCTTGGTTTGTTCCACAATGCCGACCGAGTACTGGACTTATTCTGAAGTGCAGAGTTTGGTTCTCACGTCTTCCCATTATTACTCTAATCTGTGGAAAGACTGCATCTCTGATTCCACCGGTGTGACTGACTGTAAAGGCTTTCCTTCTTTACTGGCTTTGCAGAGTAAGTGAGAAGAACATAACAAACATGTGTGTGAGAAGAACTGACAACACGACACACATGCTAATGAAATGTAGGCGACACCTCGAATAGACTTCTGCAATGCGTCTTCAAAATACAACAATGGAAAAGTAAATATTGCAAGCTTAAAATGGTAAAAACGTGCATAAATACCCCATCAAATGTTCTAGGTTCACATATAAACAATCTAAAATTTGATTGGCAGCATCATTTTATGACATCAAATGTAACACAAATGTTTGTGTTGATAGTGGGCATCTGAATCTGAACTATAAATCTGAATAATCTGCTTGTATTAAAGATGTTTGGGGTTGATTATTTCACACTTAAACTTCATCAATGTGCTGCCTCGTGTGAAAAAGTAACATATGATTTTTAAGGTCCTACTTTGGTTTCTGGAGTGTCCAACAACAAGTTTATGTTCATAGAAGGTGTAAAAACACTATTATGTCATAATAATAGTCAGTTATTCTTACCTTACTTCTTGACTGACTCTCAAATGATTCGTTCCACGATTCATCTGTCTAATCCCCTCCTATCCGCTAGCCTAGTGTCATGTGATTGGTCAGATGGTGTATATATGATGTATACGTCTATCATCATTACTAGATTACGGTTTACAGGTGGTTGGATATTATACAGTGTATAGATAGAGATGACGAGGATTTGACCTTTCCAGTTTGAGCCCGAGTCTGATGAAGAAACATCCAAAGACAAAAGTAGATAATAGATAGACCATAATAGATTGAACACAGGTTCTAGACATGATGCACACGCATCACAAATGAGCCAAGGTGTTTGGGGGAGGAGAGTGAAGTTCAGTCCCAGCAAAACGTAGGCGAGGACTATTTCTAGTGATGTAGATACGCTAATGAGTGTTATTTCATCATTAAACCATTATTATCGCAGAGGAAACACCAGATTTTTTGCCAATTGAATGAATGAAACAATTGACAAAATCATTAATCACATTCCAAACTGACACTAAATGCTACATATTTCAATAAAAGAAACTTTTAAATGTCAAAACATCACTTAGCCAAAAATGAAAAGTTATGAGCAAAGAAGAGGAAGGTACTGTGTGTCTGAAGGTCTGTGTGGTTTTCGTGTGTTCGTTGTTCTCTATGCCACAGCTTTACCCCACAGGGAACCAATCGAACATTCCTGCCACAAGTTGTGTTCAGCCACATGTAGACCTGATGTGACCGATGATTTTCACATGTGGCCCAAATGGGCTTTCTTTCTAGGATAAACCTTAGTGTTAATATACTTGTAATGAATGTATTAACAAACATGCAACATATTGTGATTATTCAGCCCACATTCATCTGTGTCGATCTCTCATCATCATCTCTATAATTCTGGGATTCTTTGGAGGCGTTCTGGCTTTAGTTGGGATGAAATGCACAAAACTGGGCGGGTCTGAAACCATCAATGCAAGAATCACCTTCTCTGCTGGGATCAATTATCTATTGTCAGGTAAACGTGCACCTTGTTTCAATATGTTATATCTGGAAATCTGCAAGAACCGACGGCCAGTTCACAACATACTCCATGACCTTTTTTTCAAAAACAACTTCCGGGTCTTCCCGCATTTTCCATAATACAAGTTCCTAGTAAGAGTCTCAGCACTTTAACAGCACACGTCTCAGCAGTATACACAGAACCTCACAGTGTTGGACGTCTGAACTCTGTGTGTGCCGCAGGTCTCTCTGCTGTGTTCGCTTACAGCTGGTATGGAAACAAAGTCATATCCGCCTTCATGGATCCCAACTACAAAGAAAAGAAGTGAATACATATTTCCATCACTTGGTGAATCAGATGAAATGAATGTAAGCGTTTTCACTTGATGTCAAAACTGAAGCCGACTGTCTCTGATGGTGTCACAGGTTTGAACTGGGAGCGGCTCTGTTTGTGGGATGGGGTGGATCGGCTCTTCTCATCACCGCCGGACTTATTTACTGCATCATGACAGGCAAAGAAATCTGCCAAAGCAGGTACAGTAGCAATCCACATCATCTGTTTATATACAGTATGTCGAAGGTCACCTATTACACAGACGCTCGTCAAGAAGGCATAAAAGAGGTGAAATAAAATAAAGTTCTTTCATTGTGAACTGCTCTGCAGAGTGTAGACAGAATGAGTCAGTCAGGTCATCCTGATGTGCGAGACGATTGGCTGACGGATGGCAAGATTAGGATTTTTTTCACGGCACAAAACATGTCATGAACAGCTTAAACATCTTCCTCAATCAACACTTCATCATCATGTGATCCTCATCATCATCATCATAGCAAAGCAAACCTCTTTCTTTCTTTTCACTTCAAATTACAAAAGGACATCAGTCTTGTTTTTAGTGTCACGTTTATAAGAACTCTTTCTCTTTCACCAACGTCTGTATGTTAACCATGAGTCTCATTTCAGCTCAAAGACTGAAGAGACGTCATATTGTGATCCTTCCTCAATATACACTCAGCCACCTTCATCTGGACCTGAGAGAGATGACGAGCAGGAATTCAAGTCTTCAAGAGTCACGACAGCGTATGTTTAACGCTCATCTTCATCCGTTTCAATGCTGCCGTGAGCTGCCTGAGAGGATTTTGTGTCATGTGTCATGTCTATTATTCTGGGCGGTTTTATTTGGGTTACATTTTGTCACAAAAACAGATTCTATGGACCAGTGTTCGGTTGTTCTATTTTCCTGATATCATGATTGTGCCCTGAGTGAGTCATGGAAAAAAAAATAGTGTAATATTAAAGATTCTGATCCCGCGAGCAGTTTGACGATGTTTTACACGACACGGAATCGTTGCTTTTGTTTTTTATAACTGGAAAGTCTTTGATCTCTCAGAAAATGTAAATGAATGATGATTATGTGTGTGTGTGTGTGTGTGTGTGTGTGTGTGTCCGCTGAAGATGATACGAGCTGTAGTCTCATGTCACACATCATGAGCTCTCACAGTTGATGTTCTCTTCCACTATTGACTGAATGAAAGCAGTTTCATTGATTGGACAACGTGATCTCTTCAAGTCGTTAACAAGTCTCAAGTGTTCCAATGAAATTAAGATAAATGTGAAATCTCGATGGTGTGGAGATGGACAGCTTTATGAATTCCTCAGAAATAGCCTGCGTATACACACCAGTCAATGACATATAATGACCACATCATTTGGTACGACCAATTAAATCAGTAATTGTATTAAATAAAAAATTGTTTCTGAAATATGAATCTCTGATAAAGTATGCTAAATTGAATCGTATTTATAAGAGATTTTCAGGAAAAAAACTTTAATTTAAGAAGACAAAAAATAGTTGCCAAAAGACAAAGAAATGCAAATACTTTGTTTCTTGAAATCCTAAAGATTTGTTAGCATGGCAAGTAAATTAATAATTTTAAGATAAATCACAGTCGCACCACATGACATGATTCATAGATGAGAAAATGTAAGTCACTTAATTCAACTTTTTAATCTGCATTTATGAGTACAGCACAGTCTAAATGTTTGAATAACTACAATAGATATTATTTATTTGTATTTTGTATACATCATTGACCCATACTGTATATGTGTTTTTAATATTCCTGTACACCAAACAATAAAGAACGGAGGGAAACCGATCATAATTGTTGAACAATCATCTTTATTTTCATTTCAAACAGAGGAATATTTACACAGATGTTCCCTTTAGTGAAGATCTTGGAGTGTTATATATCTCAAGAATGAATGATGTAATAAACATCTATGTTGACCATTTGACGTGAACGGTGTTGAAGTCCCAGCGGTCCGGATGTCCCATATGAAGAAGTTTACTGTAGGGTGAAGTGCTCCACTGAAACACAGGCACCTGATCCCACGCCGGACCGCTCACGGCCAACATCTCAAAGTGTTTCATCATCTCATAACCCGTCAACTACACAAACAACATACAAACACATCTAACACATCATGTGCATGTACAGCGTCGACAACAACATCTGCTTGAGTTTGTACTTCACCTTCATGTCAGTTCCACCGTGCGCCCGCTGCCTCAGAGCTCCAAACGGATACGTGCCATTGGCAGGATTGAGATCAGAGCGAGCGGAGATAGCGTTCTCACCGTTCTGAACTGGAACACAGTCATCACAGATGGACAGAGGGTCCTCCTTATAGTTATTATACCTGCCACAGACAGACACACAGAGAGAGAGAGAGAGAGAGAGAGAGAGAGAGAGAGAGAGAGAGAGAGACATACAGACACACAGAGAGAGAGAGAGAAACAATTACACTATCCACTATTAGACTATCCAATTACACTCGCTGAGCTAGGCCAAAATATACAAAAACTTAAATCCCAAAAAGCAAGTGGTATCAACGGTATCCTAAACGAGATGATTAAATACGCAAACTAAAAACTCACACTCGCCATCCTCAAACTGTTTAATATCATCTTAAGTACAGGTATATTTCCCACAATCTGGAACCAAGGTCTCATAACTCCAATCCATAAAAGTGGAGACAAATTCGACCCTAATAATTACCGCGGAATATGTGTAAACAGCAACCTAGGTAAACTCCTTTGTAACATTCTTAACAGCAGACTTCTCCAATATCTAAACAACCAAAACATCCTTAAAAAAAAGGCAAATTTGGTTTCCAACCCAAATACCGCACATCCGATCATATATACACTCTTCGTACCTTAATTGACAAAGAAACAAACCAAAATAAAAGAAAGCTCTACTCATGCTTTGTTGACTTCAAAAAAGCTTTTGACTCAATCTGTTATGAGGGACTTTTTCTTCAGTTGATTCAATGCGGCATCGGAGGAAAAACCTACGACATCATCAAATCAATGTACACCAATAACACATTTGCAGTTAAAATTGGCAACAAGCACACAGACTTGCTCTCCCAGAGTCGTGGAGTGAGACAGGGCTGTAGTCTAAGTCCTACACTATTTAACATTTACATGAATGAATTAGCTGGAGCTATAGAACAGTCACCAGCACCCGGTCCGACCTTACAAGACACCGAAGTGAAATGCCTCCTGTTTGCAGACGATCTGGTGCTGCTGTCACCGACAAAAGAGGGTCTACAGCAACATCTGGACCCCCTGCACACTTTCTGCCAAACATGGGCCCTATCGGTTAACCTTAAGAAAACTTGAGTCATGATATTCCAAAAAAAGCCCAGGAGCCAAAACCAACATCACTGTTTCAAACTAAACAACGTGCCCCTAGAACACACCAAGAACTACACATACAGTTGTGTTCAAAATTATTCAACCCCCACTGAAATTGATTGTTTTGGTTGGTTTGACATTGATTATGATCATTCAGTCATCCTGCTTACAATTAAATCAAAGAGGCACGTGTAGGTCAGACAAATATAACATAACATTTATAATGAAATAACCACAAATGTCTTTTCTGAGCTCACATCATTATCAGTTTTATTCAACCCCCAAGTAACATTCAATCTTAGTACTTAGTACAACATCCTTTTACAGTTATAACAGCTTTTAAACGTGAAGCATAGCTTGACACAAGTGTCTTGCAGCGATCTACGGGTATCTTAGCCCATTCATCATGGTTAAAAGCCTCCAGTTCAGTCACATTCTTAGGCTTGCGCACTGCAACTGCTTTCTTTAAGTCCCACAGAGGTTCTCAATCGGATTTAAGTCTGGTCACTGCGATGGACACTTCATATGTTCCAGCCTTTAATCTGCAACCATGCTCTAGTGGACTTGGAGGTATGCTTGGGATCATTGTCCTGTTGAAAGGTCCAACGTCTTCCAAGCCTCAGGTTTGTGACAGACTGCATCACATTGTCATCCAATATCTCCTGGTACTGAAGAGAATTCATGGTACCTTGCACACGCTGAAGCTTCCCAGTACCTGCAGAAGCAAAACAGCCCCAAAGCATGATTGACCCCCCCGCCATGCTTCACAGTAGGCAAGGTGTTCTTTTCTTCATAGGCCTTGTTCTTCCTCCTCCAAACATAACGTTGATCCATGGGCCCAAACAGTTCTAATTTTGTTTCATCAGTCCACAGAACACTATCCCAAAACTTCTGTGGTTTGTCCACATGACTTTTGGCATACTGCAGTTGACTCTTCTTATTCTTTGGAGACAGCAAGGGGGTGCGCCTGGGAGTTCTGGCATGGAGGCCTTCATTACGCAGGGTGCGCCGTATTCTCTGAGCAGAAACTTCATTACCCACATCTGACAAATCTTTTCTCAGTTCCTCAGCAGTCACACGGGGACTTTTCTCCACTCTACGCTTCAGGTAGCGCACAGCAGTCGAAGTCAGCATCTTCTTTCTGCCACGACCAGGCAGCGTTTCAACAGTGCCCTTTGCCTTGAATTTGCGAATGATGCTTCCTATGGTGTCTCTTGGTATGTTTAACATCTTTGCAATCTTCTTATAGCCATTGCCCTTCCTGTGAAGAGTAATCACCTGTTCTCTTGCCTTCCTGGACCATTCTCTTGACCTCACCATGTTTGTAACCACACCAGTAAAAGTCTAGAAGGAGCTGAGTATCACAGTCATTTTAAAGCTGCCTAATTGGTGCTTATTAGGCTTTATTGCTGCTCCCTGATATCCACAGGTGTTTTCAATACCTGATTGAAAACACTTCATTGAACCTCTGTTCTTCAGAGAGGTAGTCTTTAAGGGGTTGAATAATTATGTCAATGAAGAATTCACAAAAGAAACATTTACTACTGTATTACAAAACTAATTGATGTCATTTTAGTTGCATATGGTTCTTTAAGAAGTCCTTGTAGGATTTCGTTCTGAATACAATTACAAATGTACACTAAATTCCCTAAAACCATTTACAGCATTGGGGGTTGAATAATTTTGAACACAACTGTATCTTGGTATAAACATTAGTAACACCGGAAAACTTAAACAAGGCTGTGAATGACCTGAGAGACAAGGCACAAAGAGCCTTTTACGCAATCAAAAAGAATATCAAAATTGACATCCCAACCGAAATCTGGCTGAAAATAATACAATCAATTATAGAACCAATCGCGCTGTATGGAAGTGAGGTTTGGGGTCCTCTCGCCAACCAAGAGTTCAGCAGATGGGACAAACACCCAATAGAGATTCTAGAAATGTGTAAAAACATTCTACGGGTACAGAGAAAAACTCCAAACAACGCCTGCAGAGCAGAATTAGGACTGAATCCTCGAATCATTAAAATACAAAAAAGAGCTTTAAAATTCTACACACACCTTAAGAACAGCGACACAGACACACTCCATCACAAAGCCATAAGAGATCAAGAGCTGAGCCCAGAGAGAAACCCCTTCATCCAACTGATCTCACAACTAACTCTACAACCCCAAACATGCCCAAGTCAACCCCAAACCCCAGCCAGACCAAACCAAATGATCAAAACACAAAAAGAGAAATATCTCAAACACTGGACAGAAGCAACAGCTCAGCAAAGTAAACTGGAATGTTATCTGTCACTAAAGAGAGAATATAAAGTGTCAGAATACCTCACAAGCGTATCAGACCCTAAACTAAGAAAAGTGTTGAGCATGTACAGACTCAGTGATCACCAGCTCACTGTAGAGACGGGCAGACACAGACACACATGGACACCGAGAGAAGAGCGACTGTGTCCACACTGCACACACAATCAAGTGGAAACAGAGCTGCACTTTCTCCTCTCCTGTCCCAACTACACACACATCAGAGAAACATTCTTCCCCCAGTTTACAAACTTACACAAAGACTTTGACCAGTTTCAACAAAAGGACAAGATCTCATACATACTGGGAGAAAAGTCAAGAAGCTCAAACCTGCTGCAAGATATGTCAAGTCCTGCCACGACCAAAGAACAAGCAGCACAACACAAAACAACACTGACAGGACAACACACACAAACTGACACTGTCACCCTCATTGAGAACTTTAATTAAAACTCTTTTTCTGTTTATATTGAGATGTATATATATATATTTTTACTTATAGACTTTTAATTTTATTCTATCTTATTTTTTTATCTTAATCTGTATTTCTGCATGTTTATATTTAATCTTGTGCTTTGGCAATGTAAATTTTATTTTATCATGCCAATAAAGCTCCTTTGAATCTTGAGAGAGAGAGAGAGAGAGAGAGAGAGAGAGAGAGAGAGAGAGAGAGAGAGAGAGAGAGAGAGAGAGAGAGAGAGAGAGACAGAGACAGAGACAGAGACAGAAAGAGAGAGAGAGAGAGAGAGAGAGAGAGAGAGAGAGAGAGAGAGAGAGAAAGAGAGAGAGAGAGAGAGAGAGATGTTGAGAGTCAAAGTCACTGCAGTAAGGGGTGAAGGTAAAGTCATGTTGATGTCAGTGATGAGACGTGAGGAGGAGATCTGACCTCATAAGTTGCACCATGGACTCAATGTCAGTGATGAGAGTTTGATTTCTGCGGAATATCTGCGCTCGAGGATTCTCACTGAAGGAAAACCACAATCCGTATTTCTGAAGCAGCTCTTGACCTCCGCTCGCATTGAAAACCTCCTCAAAATATCTACAACATCAAACACGACATCACATGAACAAAACATGACCAATGAAATTCAGTTCATAGCAGATCACCTGTTATAGATATCTGTGATAATGTTCACAGCTCATGTGATACAGCAGTGATGTCCTCTGATATTCAGATTCTCACTTGACATATATCACACGGAGAGAGATCAGGGGAAGTGTGTGTCATCACACGTGTCAGATGAAGGGCCGGATCTCACATCACATCCAGTGTCATGGCTCTTCCAGATACCGTATGTACGTGTGTTTCATCTCTTTATGTGACCGTCACAAGACAGATGTTTCACTCACGGGATGTTGTAGCTTGCCCAGTAACCGCTCTTCAACAGTTCTTCAGTTTTATCTGCGTTTACCATCATACCACTGAAGCAAACAAACACAACAATTAAACAATAAACCTCCTGTAGTCACACACTCCTGTTGTTCATTACACAAATAAAGTGTGTAGTAACAGTATCAGTTCAGCTGTTGTGAGAAGGATCTTCAGTTTGACAGATGTTTATGCATTTCCTGTAAACAGCTATAGTGCCAAATGAATGTGAATGTGCTGCTGTATTTGAGAAGCACGCACGTACGCACGCAAGCACACACACACACACTCACGCACGCACGCACGCACGCACGCACGCACGCACGCACTTTCAAAGCTACTCACGCACGCACGCACGCACTCACGCAAGCACGCACTCACTCACGCACGCAAGCACACACGCACTCACGCACGCACTCACGCACGCACGCACGCACGCACGCACGCACTCACGCACTCACGCAAGCACGCACGCACGCACGCACGCACGCACGCACTCACGCACGCAAGCACGCACGCACGCACGCACGCACTCACTCACGCACGCACGCACGCACGCACTCACTCACGCACGCAAGCACGCACGCACGCATGCACGCACTCACTCACTCACGCACGCATGCAAGCAACCACTCACGCACGCACGCACTCACGCAAGCACGCACTCACTCACGCACGCAAGCACTCACTCACTCACTCACGCACGCACGCAAGCACACACGCACTCACGCACGCACGCACTCACTCACGCACGCACGCACGCACTCACGCACTCACTCACGCACGCACGCACTCACTCACGCACGCACGCATGCACGCACTCACTCACTCACGCACGCACGCACTCACGCACGCACGCATGCACGCACGCACTCACGCAAGCACGCACTCACTCACGCACGCAAGCACACACGCACTCACGCACGCACTCACGCACGCACGCACGCACTCACACACTCACTCACGCACGCACGCATGCACGCACTCACTCACGCACGCATGCACGCACTTTCAAAGCTACTCACGCACGCACGCACGCACGCACTCACGCAAGCACGCACTCACTCACGCACGCAAGCACACACGCACGCACTCACTCACGCACTCACTCACGCACGCACGCACGCACGCACTCACTCACGCACGCAAGCACACACGCACGCACGCACGCACGCACTCACTCACTCACTCACGCACGCAAGCACACACGCACTCACGCACGCACTCACTCACGCACGCACGCACGCACGCACTCACGCACTCACTCACGCACGCACGCACTCACTCACGCACGCACGCACGCACGCACTCACTCACTCACGCACGCACGCACTCACGCACGCACGCATGCACGCACGCACTCACGCAAGCACGCACTCACTCACGCACGCAAGCACACACGCACTCACGCACGCACTCACTCACGCACGCACTCACGCACGCACGCACGCACGCACGCACGCACGCACTCACACACTCACTAACGCACGCACGCACGCACGCACGCACTCACTCACGCACGCATGCACGCACTTTCAAAGCTACTCACGCACGCACGCACGCACGCACTCACGCAAGCACGCACTCACTCACGCACGCAAGCATGCACGCAAGCACACACGCACTCACGCACGCACTCACTCACGCACGCACGCACTCACGCACGCACGCACTCACACACTCACTCACGCACGCACGCATGCACGCACTCACTCACGCACGCATGCACGCACTTTCAAAGCTACTCACGCACGCACGCACGCACGCACTCACGCAAGCACGCACTCACTCACGCACGCAAGCACGCACGCAAGCACACACGCACTCACGCACGCACTCACTCACGCACTCACTCACGCACGCACGCATGCACGCACTCACTCACGCACGCATGCACGCACTCACTCACGCACGCAAGCACACACACACGCACGCACGCATGCACTCACTCACTCACTCACGCACGCAAGCACACACGCACTCACGCATGCACTCACTCACTCACTCACGCACGCACGCACGCACTCACGCACGCACGCACGCACGCACGCACTCACGCACGCACGCACGCACGCACTCACTCACGCACGCAAGCACACACGCACGCACGCACGCACTCACTCACGCACACACTCACTCACGCACGCAAGCACACACGCACGCATGCACTCACTCACTCACTCACTCACTCACTCACGCACGCACGCAAGCACGCACGCACACACTCACGCAGGGAGATACAAACATGACACTCACACACATACACGTACCACACACGCACCACACGGGTACACGCAGCACACACACAGCACACACGCACGCACTGCACACGCGCAGAGCACAAGCGCCCACACACGGATACACACAGCACACGCACATGTGCAGAGCACAAGCGCTCACACACACACACAGATACAAACAGCACACTCACATACACGCACCACACGGGTACATACAGCACTCACACAGCACACACGCACACACTGCACACGCGCAGAGCACAAGCGCCCACACACACACACGGATATACACAGCACACGCACACGTGCAGAGCACAAGCGCCCACACAAACACACGGATCCGCACAGCAAACGCACATGCGCAGAGCACACACGCCCACACACACAAATGCACACACAAAAGCGCACACCCACACACAGCACATACAAATTCAGAGACACACATTACCACGCACACACACACAAATGAACACACAAAAGCACACACCCACAAAGCACATGCAGGCACACACACACACAGCACATACAAATGCACAGACGCACATAAGCACGCACACACACACAAATGCACACACAAAACTGAGTGCTTACGGTATTTGCTCCAGGACGGTGAACAGTCCTTGTTTCAAGTGTTTTTCTCCAGGTGTGAAGAGCTTATAGTCCACTATCATCCACTGATTATTGTACCTGACAAAGCAAACATGTGTTATTGTGTTCCATCATCAGTGTTTGTGTGTTGTGTTGTGTGTGTCGATGATTTCTTTACGTTCCGCTGTTGTACATGCTGAAGATGTCGGCCCACGCTGGTCCGCTCTCAGCGAGCCGATTGGCAACGGTGTTTCTCAGCCACTCCATGACAGCATCCTGAGGCTTCACGAACTTCCACCGATCATCGTTACTGTTGCCAATCGTCGTTTCCATGGTAACCTATACATGACATCACGTGTCGTCATGGAGTTCAATGATGATGTGACACTGACGAAGAGCGGCGGGGGTCTCACCAAACCACTGCTGAGGATATAGAAGTCATCTCCAGAGAAAATACTGCCGGGATACGAGGAGAAGGCTTGAACTCTTCCAGGAATGACCCTCTTCCCTGTGACACACACACAACCATCAGCCTCATGACATACAACATGAACACTTTCTAATATCACAACAACCTCAAACAGATCAACTACACCAACACTTCTCAGTCTGATTGAAGATATTCTGTTTGGTCATGTGTTTACACAGATCAAGTGAATCGTCCGGTCTCTCTGGTGAAACCAACACGGAAGTGATTTAAACTACACTTCACTGACTGACCACTAGAGACTGACACTAGAATCTCACTGAGCCTCGTGTTCACATGCAGAAAATACATTAAACATCTTTACAGCCTTATGCAAAAACTGATTCATGACAACCGTGAGGCGAACAAATTGATTTGATAACTCATCCATTTAAATGATATTAGTTGGGTCAGTTGTGGTCTAGTGGTTAGAGAGTTGGATTCGTAGCCAGAAGGTCGCTGGTTCAATTCTCAGTGCCATCAGGAAATGGCTAAAGTCCCCTTGAGCAAGACACCTTACCCCTGTTTTCTCTGCAGTGATAGCTGCCCACTGCACCCTACATGTAAGTCGCTTTGGATGAAAGTGTCTGCCAAATGAATAAATGTAAATATTATATTCTGCACTTTTAAGGGGTGGTCACTTGAGTGATGCAGTAGGTGGATTGACGTCATTGTCTCCACCCACAGTCATCTCAGCTCCACCCACATCTTTGCCCATTTACGGGAGTGACTCGCTGTCAAGACGGCTTCAACCGGCTCCACCTACTTTAGGCTTCAAATGCGCTCTTCAAAGACCCTTTGTGTGACCTCACAGACACTACGTCCATGTAGCACATTTGAATAATCCTCAGAGAAGACAGTGAAGCAGACACATGATGTTGTGTGGATTATTTGTTTGTGAGATTGATGGATGAATGTACCATCTGGAGAGGTGCGGTAGGTGAAGTTGTATTTCTTTAATATCCTCAGCATTGACTGGTAGTTGTTCCAGGTATCGTGTGACATCAGTAAATCTCTGTTATCTGGCAGGAGTTTGATGAGAGCGGAGCAGGAGCCGGAGCCCTTTGCCCGAACAACGCTGGATTTATTCAACGCTGCCTCCAGATCCTCTAAATCTCCACCCATCTGAAAGAGTCTGAACAATCCAGAAGAGTTTACTCCAACACACACAAACAGAGACGCCAGGGGAGGACCGACAGCAGCACGTCTTTCTCTACTCACAGGAATCCAAACGGATCGATTGAAAAACTTCCGCTGGGATAATCCACCTGCCCGTTATAGCCGTCCTCCAAACCCTTGAGCTGAAGCAAAGCCAAACGCACCTGAACACACACACACACACACATGACATTCATTCATACAGACTAGTGTTGTCACGATACTGGAATTTCTAACTTCGATACGATACCTTGAAAAATATCGATACTCGATACCATTTTCGATACCACAGAGAAAAAAACTGCCACAACATTAAGGTGGTAATTTTTTTAAATATTATTATTTAAAGATAAATATAAGATGTATAATGTATTATAAAGAGTTATTAAAGGGTAAAATGCATTATAATTCTTCATAATGTGTGTTGTAACGCATTATGTACTGATGCAGGTTGGGTCTCATCTTATTTCTGGTGCTACAAGAGAATGCTAAACTTTAATAAACATTTTTTTTTGACCACACTTTTAAAATGAACTGAACTATGTAACTAATCTGAGAACTTAAGTTAATGGTAATAGATATTTGTTACATGAATAAACAATGAAAAATACTTCCTAAACATGTATTAATCTTAGTTAAAAGTTAATTTAAACTAACATTTACTAATACATGTACTAATTAAATTCCAAAGTTCTATCTGTTAATTTTTTTTTTCATTGGACCAGAGCAAACATGATCCGTTGTATTTTATTACATACTGTCATCAAAGATTAAAATATACTGTTGCAAATGCATTGCTCATCGTTCATAAATGCTGGTTAATACATAACATTATTTGATGAACATATTTTAATGCCGGATTCACATATCACCGATCCACACACGCAAACTTGCGTGCATCACACGTGAAAACAATGCTCACTGGATCGACATGAAGACAAATTACAGAATTGAAGTAATCCTTTTTTTAATTAAGTTAATTAAGCACAAGTTAATTTACATTTGACCACAGTTAAAGTATTTAAAGATTCACAGTTAAAGATTCCTCAGTCGGACTTTAAGAATTACGGTGAAAAACGAGACAACACTCATATTGCTATATTAGAGGTGTTAGCGCCTTTTGTTAGCACTGCTCTGTAGCGACTCTTGCATATTGGCTTGTTTGTGTCCTTCGGCTTTCCATGTTCATTTGCTTCATATCCAAAATATTTCCAGATAGCACTCGTGCTGTGTTCTTTATCAATCAAAGCCGGTTGCGGAGGCGCCGCACACGCCATATTTATATTCACTTCACTTTTGCTATTTAACCAGAGCGAATGAGACGAGACACGTGACAGGCACTGCGGTCACGTGTGCTGTTTGTCAACGCGCCTTTGGAGATAAGTGAAAGTGACAGCTCAGCTAGGATCGGTGTATCGATACTTCGGGAAATTAGTATTGGTATCGTTCAGATATTTCAGTATCGATACTTATCGAAATATTGATATTTTTGACAACACTAATACAGACGCCTTCATCTGAGACATGTCACTGTGTTCTTGCAACGTCAGAAGTAAAGAAACAGTCCACTTCATACAGGAGAGTCTATCAAAACAGATAATAAATGTGTGAAGACTATCATGTTGTTCATATCAAACACAATAATGTAAAGATCCACAGGCTGTTCAAGTAAACAAAAATAAACAACACAATACAAATAGACACACTTGACATCTCCATTAGGATATTAACAACACAGAGACTTCAGTGTTGAGTTGTGTGTAAAGAAAGACTTTATGAGTCGTATAAACCTTCTGTTTGTGTGTGTGTGTACTTGAACATCTATCTTTAGGTTATAATCAGGTTTAGGTTATAATCAGGTTTAGATTATAATCAGGTTTAGGATATAATCAGGTTTAGGTGTCTTATTGAGTCTAACGCAGTTTCGTTTCCATTGTGTGCGTCCGGTGAGTCACGTTGAGTCACGTGTTAATAGTTGCGTTAATTCGCGTGTTATTGGGAGATTTTGGAAGGCGTGTCCAACGCCAGCTAAAGTATTTAAACAGTTGTTTAAGCCCAGTTCGTGGGAGAAGCAGTTTGTTGCAGTTTGAGAATCATCTGAAAGTCGTAAGTTTAATTGATTAATAGTGTTTGTGTGTCTTATTGAGTCTAACGCAGTTTCGTTTCCATTGTGTGCGTCCGGTGAGTCACGTTGAGTCAAGTGTTAATAGCTGCGTTAATTCGCGTGTTATTGGGAGATTTTGGAAGGCGTGTCCAACGCCAGCTAAAGTATTTAAACAGTTGTTTAAGCCCAGTTCGTGGGAGAAGCAGTTTGAGAATCATCTGAAAGTCGTAAGTTTAATTGATTAATAGTGTTTGTGTGTCTTATTGAGTCTAACGCAGTTTCGTTTCCATTGTGTGCGTCCGGTGAGTCACGTTGAGTCAAGTGTTAATAGCTGCGTTAATTCGCGTGTTATTGGGAGATTTTGGAAGGCGTGTCCAACGCCAGCTAAAGTATTTAAACAGTTGTTTAAGCCCAGTTCGTGGGAGAAGCAGTTTGAGAATCATCTGAAAGTCGTAAGTTTAATTGATTAATAGTGTTTGTGTGTCTTATTGAGTCTAACGCAGTTTCGTTTCCATTGTGTGCGTCCGGTGAGTCACGTTGAGTCAAGTGTTAATAGCTGCGTTAATTCGCGTGTTATTGGGAGATTTTGGAAGGCGTGTCCTGCTGAATTCAATTGCTAGACTAAACGGGTATATAAATAAGACTAACCACCGCGTGCAGCGGTCGCGTGCAGCCCTCATCGCGTGAAGACCGAAGAGAGTAAAGACCTTCGACTCTACCTGTGCGACTCCACCGAGCAAGGACACCGACAAGGCACTTGAGTATTACTGTCTTGCACTTTTACTATTGCACCTTATTTATTCTCTTTATTCTCTTTTCTATATTTGTCTTGTACATCCCTTCATTTTTCACTATGTGTTTTCAAATCCACACTGTCATTACAACTCGTAAATCCCCGGTAACACGCAGAAGGCCACGCATAGCTAATGCTAACAATCTGTGCACTCTTTCAGCATCCAAAACTACCTCCATTACCTTTCCTATTGGTTTATGGAACTGCCAATCTGCTGTAAACAAGGCAGATTTCATCACAGCTTTTGCCAAACATTCTGGTCTTTCTCTTTTAGCACTTACCGAAACCTGGATCAAACCAGAGGACACTGCCACACCGGCTGCCCTCTCCAATAATTACACTTTCTCCCACAGCCCACGCATATCAGGGAGGGGGGGTGGAGGAACCGGACTTCTTATTCCTAATGACTGGAAATTCAAACAGCTGGCACCCTCTTGCAACAACACCGCCTTTGAATCTCATGCGGTTACTGTCATCCACCCTGTTAAAACGCATGTTGTAGTTATCTATCGTCCCCCAGGGCACCTTGGACTTTTCTTGGAGGAGTTGGATGTGCTTCTGTCATCTTTTCCCGAGGACGGTACTCCTCTGGTGGTACTTGGAGACTTCAACATCCACCTGGAAAAACCACAGGCTGCTGACTTCAACAACCTGACTGCGTCGTTTGACCTCAAGCGGGTCCCAACTTCAGCGACTCATAAATCTGGTAATCAACTCGATCTTATCTACACACGCCATTGTTTCACCCATCACTCCCAGGTCACCCCGCTGCACAAGTCAGATCATTTCCTCATTACTCTTGATCTCGACTTAACTTCTCCAGACACTACACATGCTTCCTCACTGGTCACTTTCCGACGCAACCTACGATCACTTTCTCCCTCCCGCTTGTCCTCCGCAGTCTCTGCCACTCTCCCACCCCCTAAACAGTTCTCTCTCCTTGATGCTAACACCGCCACCCACACCCTTTGCTCCTCACTAACCTCCTGCTTGGACATCTTATGCCCTCTTCGATCAAGGCCATCTCGTGCATCTCCTTCTGCCCCCTGGTTATCTGATGTTCTCCGTGAACATCGCGCCTCTCTCAGGTCTGCTGAGAGAAAGTGGCGCAAATCAAAAGAACCTACCGACCTCTCTCTTTATCAGTCTATACTCTCTTCCTTCTCTGAGGATGTCTCCTCTGCGAAAACCCAATACTACCACACTAAAATCAACAACTCTCCTGACCCTCGTACTCTCTTTAAAACCTTTTCTGCTCTTCTTTGCCCGCCAACCCCCTCACCTCCATCGGACATAACAGCTGACAAATTTGCGTCGTTCTTTGTACAGAAAACGACCACCATCAGTAATCAATTATCTGCGCCACCACCTCTTGACCACGCCCAATCCCCAGACACAGGCTTGCTCCACTCGTTCTCTCTCGTATCTGAAGAGGACGTTTCCAAGGTCATTTCTTCTAACCACCCGACTACCTGCCCCCTAGATCCCATCCCCACTCATCTCCTCCAGGCCATTTCCCCATCGGTTGTTCCCTCTCTGACCCACATTATCAACTCATCTCTCACCACAGGTACATTTCCTACACTCTTCAAAGAGGCCCGTATTACCCCACTACTAAAAAAACCTACTCTTAATCCTGCACTGTTAGAAAACTACAGACCGGTATCCCTCCTCCCCTTCGTTGCGAAAACTCTAGAACGTGTTGTATGTAACCAGCTCTCATCCTTTCTCGCCCAGAACAACCTCCTAGACAGCAACCAGTCGGGTTTCAAGAGCGGTCATTCCACTGAAACTGCGCTGCTCTCTGTCATTGAAGCCCTGAGACTGGAAAGAGCTTCCTCTAACTCATCTGTTCTCATCCTACTGGACCTCTCTGCCGCCTTTGACACCGTTAACCATCACATCCTCCTGTCCACCCTCAAGACTATGGGGGTCTCCGGAATGGTGCTACAATGGTTCAGGTCTTACCTCTCGGGTAGGTCCTTTAGAGTATCTTGGAGAGGTGAGGTGTCTGAGTCCCAACATCTCGACACAGGTGTGCCTCAGGGTTCAGTGCTTGGTCCGTTGCTATTCTCTGTATACATGTCATCCCTAGGCTCTGTCATCCGGAAACATGGCTTTTCCTATCACTGCTATGCGGATGATACACAACTCTACCTTTCTTTTCGCCCAGACGATCCGACGGTTTCTGCACGCATCTCAGCTTGCCTAGCCGACATCTCGCTCTGGATGAATGACCATCACCTGCAGCTGAACCTTTTAAAAACAGAACTGCTTGCAATCCCGGCCGATACAAAGACTCATCACAGCCTCTCCATTCAACTGGGCTCATCAACCATCACATCTTCCAGAAAGGCAAGAAACCTGGGAGTGGTGATCGATGATCAGCTCAACTTCACAGATCAAGTTGCCAGCACCGCCCGGTCCTGTAGATTCATTCTCTACAATATTAGGAAAATTAGACCCTTCCTATCAGAGCATGCTACGCAAGTCCTAGTACAGGCTCTGGTCCTGTCCAGATTGGACTACTGCAATGCGCTACTGGGTGGACTTCCAGCTTGCACAACCAAACCTCTACAGATGATCCAGAATGCTGCGGCAAGAGTTATCTTTAATGAACCAAAGAGAGCACACGTCACTCCTCTATTCATTAAGCTACATTGGCTCCCTATAGTTGCTCGCATCAAATTCAAGACTCTGCTCCTGGCCTACAAGACCACCACTGGTTCGGCACCACCTTATCTTCACTCGCTACTCCAGACATACGTACCCGCCAGATGCCTATGCTCTGCAAACGAACAGCGTCTTGTGGTACCATCCCAAAAAGGTAAAAAATCTCTCTCGCGCACCTTCTCCGGATCTGTTCCACCTATGTGGAATGATC
>JAPMJR010000045.1:72500-80000 GCA_029783895.1 Triplophysa bombifrons | reverse complement strand
TCTAATATCATGTGTCACAGATTTCTTCTGCTTTCTAAACGTGAAGTTCATCATGAACTGAAGTGTCAGAATGTGTTTCGTGCTCACTGCATGTTGTACATAAACACAATTAAAGCTCATCTATTATTGCCTTTAAACCTGACCAGAGATTTCTGTTCATTTGAGACATCAGATCTTCTGCAGTTATCATCTGTGAACATGTGTAGTGTTGTTCATTCATTCATTCACAAACACAAACACACGTGAATCTGAAAACACATTTCCATCTAAAATCTAATGAAAGAAACATGATTTTGTTTTGCATAAGAAAGATGAATTCTCTCTGTCCTACTGTAATGCATCTGATCTGAAATGATTCGCTTTTCTTTCTGCAGAATATAGTAACCGCTTATTTCTTTCATGGTAGTAAAGAAGTGAATGATTCATGCTTGTCCATGCCTGTTTGTGTCTATGGGTCGGGCACATGTCATCAGTGTGTGTGTTGAGTCACATGCTGTTGATATGTGTTGATGTGCAGCTGCACATGTGATAAATGTCTGTTGATCATCACTCATAAGAGTCACAGTTCTGTGTGTTTCAGTGAATGAAAGAACAAAGCCGTCGACATGCATTCACACGTGTCCACACTGAGAGTCTCTACTGAAGACTGAAGACTGAAGACTGTTCTTTCTAGAGAAATATATAACAGCAGCGTGTTGCTCTTTCTACATGAATGATTGTTCTACTTCTTTATAGCAGCGATGGACGTGTGTTCAGTGTGATGTCATCATCATCATCAGCTTATATAGTTCAAACAAATGTCAGACATTACCCCTGAGTGTGGAGACTGAATGAAGAAGCAGTTAACAGAATGATGATGATGGTGATGGTAAAGAAACACGGGCGGTGCTGGTCGTCTCTCTGTGAAGATCTGAGAAACACACGTGATCTCGACTCAAACACTTGTGTTGATATACAGTGTCAGCATCTCCACGTCTTTCACATCTCCACCGGTGATCTGTTGAATAATAAACAGTGCTGTTTTGGCTATTTATGTTCCCTTTCTATCAGTCTCTCGACGTTGTGTCGAGAACGAAGGATGGGGTTCGCCCTTGAGAACCAATCAACTCTGACTACTATAGAAAAGGCCAATGAAATTTGGCGAATTTAATTTGCATGCCGGACTCCGCCCCCGGATATCCGGTATAAAAGGAAGCCGGCGTGCAGCATTCACTTACTTTTTGTTCTTTAGAGCCTTCGCTCATGACTACAAACAGAACGAATTCAATGAATTCTTCTTCTTCTACATTGCCGGATCTACGACGTGTTGCAGCGGATCGTCCCTACCTGCAGCGACCTTCCCCTGGGCGTCTCGGCTCGTCACTCTCAAACCGACAGTGTGTGCCATTGTTCCGCCAGGCAGGTAAAAAGGCGGAGCCAACCTTCCCTCCGGGGACCCCCGCAACATGGTTAGCTCCGCCAGCCGACGAACCCCCCCCGTTGGAATGATGAAGCAGACCGTCCCCTTCGTCACCCTGTCACAGTCCCTGGGAGCTCGAGAGGGCGGTCCGTCTTGGTTACTCGATCCAGTTCGGCAGAGACTCTCCCAAGTTTCGGGGCATCATCTCTCCCTCTGTCAGAGGCAGGGACGCCTCCGTACTTCGGGTAGAGGTCACCACCCTTCTGGCAAAACAGGCATCGAGTTCGTCCCTCAAAACCAAGATGTTCAGTGGGTCACGACCCGCACTTCATCATTCCAAAGAAAGACGGCGGGTTGCAAAGGTCTGCGTACCCTGAACAGAGCACCTTCACAAGCTGCCGTTCAGGGTGCTCACGCAGAGGCGCGTCCTGACATCTATCAGGTGTTAGGATTGGTTAGTGGCAATCGACCTGAAGGACGCTTACTTTCATGTCTCGATCCTCCTCGACACCGGCCGTTCCCACGGTTCGCTTGCGAGAGGCGGGCATATCAGTACAGAGTCCTCCCTTTCTGTCTGTCCCTGTCTCCACGGTCTTCACGAAGATCATGGAAACCGCCCTTTCTCCCTGAGGGGAGGAAGGAGAGCGGGAACTAAACTATCTCAGCAACTGGCCTATCTTGGCACACTCGTGAGATCTGTTATGTACACAAAGGGACCTGGTGCTCCGGCACCTAGATCGATTGGGACTCCAGGTCAACCAAGAGAGGGGCTAGCTCTCCCTAGTGCAGAGCATCCTCTTTCACGGTATGGAACTCAACTCTGTCACCATGTCGGCGCACCTGTCCGCAGTATGCGCCCAACCAGTGTTGAACTGTCTGAAATGAACATTTTAGGCAGACAGCGGTCCCCCTGAAATTATTCAGAGGCTCCTGGGAACCATGGCGTCCTCGTGGGTTAATACCCCTCGGGTTGATGCACATGAGACCGCTCCAACAGTGGTTTCAGAGTCGAGTTCCGAGGAGAGCGTGGCACACCGGCAGCAGGCGCATAGTGATGACGCCCTGCTTCCGACGCACCATAACCCCTAGTCTTCCATGACTTTTTCGACGGACTCAGGTCCCTCTGGGCAGGTTATGAGACAGGACGTGGTGACAACTGACGTCTCCCTGCAGGGGTGCGGTGCAGTGTGTAACGGGCACGCAGGCGGGGCGTATCAATTGCCAAGAGTTGTGGGCTGTGCTACTTGCACTGCCTCTCGTGCGAGACAAGCACGTGCTGGTCCGAGGACAGCACTACACCTGTAGCATACACAGATCGTCAGGGTGGCGTTCGCTCACAGCAGCTAACACAACTTGCTTGACGCCTCCTCCGGTGGAGTCAACAGGTGACCAGTTCCCTGCGGGCCACACACACCCCGGGCAAACTGAACTAGACAGCCGACGTGCTATCTCGCCAGTATATGCCTCGTGGAGAGTGGCGACTCCACCCCCGTGCTGTCCAGCTCATTTGGAGGCTGTTCGGGTAGGCCCAGGTAAACCTGTTTGCCTCCCGTAACACCACCATTTGCCCGCTTGGTATTCCCTGCCCTCGGCACGGATATCCTGGCGCACAGCTGACCGCGGGATGGGCGGAAGCACACCTTCCCACCCAGGAGCCTCCTTGCACAGACGCTGTGCAAGGTCAGGGAGCAGGAGCACCAAGTGTTATTGGTTACACCACACTGGTCTAACCGCACTTGGCTTCAGAGCTCTGGACAGCGACTCCCCCTGAACCATTCCCCTGACAGAGGACCTGCTCTATCAGGGGATGGACATGTTCTGGCATCCCAGATCAGACCTCTGGAACACCCATGTCTGGTCTCTAGACGGGACGAGAAGATCCTGAGATGGCTACTCCCCCTCTATGGCAGAGACCATCACCCAGGCTAGGGCCCCATCTACTAGCCGGTTACACGCCTCTAGACGGCGCCTCTTCTCGTCCTGGTGTCTCTCTCAATGAGAAAGACCCACTGAGATGCTCGATCAGGATTGTGTTTTCCTTCTTACGAGACTGGAGACTAACATCTCTCCTCCACACTGAATGTGTATGTAGTCGCTATTGCCACTCATCACGACTCTGTCGGTGGAAAGTTTCTAGGGCAACACGACTTGGTCACCAGGTTCCTAAGGGGCGCGAGAGGGCGGAATCCGCCTCATTTCCGCTCCATACCCTCTTGGGACACTAAGTGGTCCTGGGGAGCCTCAGTGCCCCCCAAGAGCCCCTTGGAGGTTCCGATCTTCCTCACAGAGTAAGACGGCCCTCCTGACGGCGCTCACTCCCTTCAAGAGGGTAGGGGACCCCCGAGCATCCTCCGTGTCCCCGGATTGCCTTAAATTCAGCCGTGGAAACTCTCACGTTATCTTGAGACCCAGGCCCGAATGCGTGCCCAAGAAGTTCCCACTACTCCCTCCGGGGCCAAGTGGTGAACTTGCAGGCGCTCCCCATAGGGGAGGAAGACCCAACCCGATCAGTGTTGTGTCCAGTACGTGCTGGACTGCACACAGAGCTCTGAAGCTCTGACCAGCTCCGTGTCTGTTGGAGGACAGCAGAAGGGGAAGGCTGTCTCCAAACAGAGGCTGGCGCACTGGGTCGTGGACGCCGTTACGACGTCATTCCAATCTCAGAATCTCCCATGCCCATTGGCAGTGAGGGCTCACTCCACACGGAGTTTAGCCACCTCCTGGGCACTGGCAGAAGCGCCTCTCTAGCAGACATCTGTAGAGCTGCGGGTTGGGCTACACCCAAACACCTTCGCAAGGGTTAACAACCTTTGCGAAAACCCGGTGTCAGCCCACATCCTGCGTGGCGACATGTAGGACTGGCGTCCGGGGGGGCGTATGCCTGCGAAAGCACCTTTCCACCTTCAAACAGGTTGGGTCAGTGTGCTATCCACCTTTTTCTTCTTACCCAAACACATGGCTAAGAAACTGGTACCTCACCAACCTCCCTTCTTACCCAGACACTGGTTAAGAATAGGTATTCCATCCATCACTAAGCAAGCACCCCCTGGGGGGCTGGCTGGGCAGAGCAGCCTTCCCCCTTAGGCGGGGATACCATGTGAGCTATCACAGATAGCTCTAACCGGACCTAGTGCTACCGGACGTCTGTAACACCCCCTCCGTGGGCTGTTCCGTCTGATGTATCCTCATGAGAATGGTTCCCACTCCTGGTAACCCATGAGCTTCCCCAGGTGGACCTCCACCTTGCGGTTAACTACCCAGTCCGCACGTTCCATGCGTTCTCCTCCAAGGACGAGACCATACCTATATCCACCATATTCCTCCCCACGGGTAGGAGGTGGCCTCTGCAGCGCTTCTCTGATTAAGAGTTGCGCTCACCCGGTGTAATCCCGAGCCGGATGGCCTCTCGCCAGTAGAGAGCTAAGGCCCCGTCCGTGAAAGGTTACCGGTCAGGGCTGTACCCATCTTTCTCCAAGAAAGCTCTGGAACCCCCCGACCACCACAATGGAAGGTTACAGTTTTTCGCGAAAACTGATACAGCGTTGTGGCGTTTTCCATAGGCAACACCATCTGTCGTTCTCGACACAACGTCGAGAGACCGACAGAAAGGGAACGTCTTGGTTACGTCTGTAACCTCAGTTCCCTGATGGAGGGAACGAGACGTTGTGTCCCTTATGCCACAAACACGTAACGTATTCTGCTGCAGTCGTGAGAGTAAGTCAGGCTCTTCAGAACAAAAGGCAAGTGAATGCTGCACGCCGGCTTCCTTTTATACCGGATATCCGGGGGCGGAGTCCGGCATGCAAATTTCATTCGCCAAATTTCATTGGCCTTTTCTATAGTAGTCAGAGTTGATAGGTTCTCAAGGGCAAACCCCATCTGTCATTATCGACACAACGTCTCGTTCCCTCCATCAGGGAACTGAGGTTACATACGTAACCAAGACGTTTTCATTAAATGTGATGTGATGACCCATCATAAAGATAAAGAGTTCCCTTCATCTGAGTTCTGAATGAAAGAATCATTAAAAGACAAACACACATCAACACCATCACGCTGATCTCATCACAGGGAAAAAAGAAATCAATGTTTTGTTTCTACATCAAACCGTTACAAAGTTTTTATAAAAAAGTGATTTCTAAATGAGTGAGGTGTGATGTTTCATAACCCACTGAAGGTTTCTGACACCCGTCTCCTGTAACCCACGTTATAAACATCAGCAGATCTCATTGTTACGCTTGGTGTTCAACACTTCAGCACTGAAGGACGATGTACTAGAGACTGATAAACCCCAAACAAACACAAGACTAAGATTAAACCCGTTTACCACATGAGTTCATGAGGAGAGAGGAACACGGTTGACTCCATCATTGTGAAAATGTTCAGGTGGAGCAGAACCCATCCGACCGGCAAGAGCTGTCAAAACAACAAATCACACTTCAGCAACACTGGTTTATATGACGCACTGTATGTGTGTGTGTGTGTGTGTCAGGAGTCACCTGACTCTCTGTGAGATGTGAAGCGTTTGCCAGGATCCTTCTGTAGTCGAATCTCTTTGATGGAGAAGATTGAAGCAGCTGATGTGACAGAATGAGAAATGATGTCATCCACAGAAATCTAGTCATAAACTACAGAACATCAGTTACATGCTGAGCGCAGTTCACATACTAACCCTCCTAAATACATTTACATTCAGAAAATCAACCGGAACCACATGAGGACAACAGAGAGCATAAGAGCAGTAACACTGGTCTCATATAGCTCAGGACAGTTTACAGACTAAAGGATTTCTATTTGATAGAAAGATTAGAAAAGAGCTAGAAGTCAGATCTGATGGGTCAGGTGCTGACGGAAGAGATGACTTTCAGACGAGTCTTAAAGACGACCACAGAATCTGCTGATCTTGTAGCAGTGGGCAGATCATTACACAGTATTCCAACAATTCATTAGTACTGTATGTGCCAAATCATAGTGTGCTGAAAGAGAATTACAAAGATTCCCAGATGGTCTACTACGTCCGGCAGAAATTCAAAGTTCAGAATGATTCACACTCTGATGGCTGATATTACCCACAACTCACTGCGAGTAGGCAGAGTTTAGTGATGCTCCACTGCAATCCCTTATGGATATTAACAACGGTTTACTACAGTTAAAACCAAAAAAACAAGGTTACTGTAGTAAAACTATGGTTTAGCCATAAGTAATCAATAAATTAAACCACAAAATAAACATGTTAAATTTTGGTAAGGAATAATAAATGAAATAACTGATGGGTCTCATTATAGTATGATAATATAATAGTTAACATCACATATGAAACAATGAGTGAATGAACCCTTCAATGGAAAGAAGAGCTGTATTTTGATGATGTGAGTGACAGTTAATTGCCACAGTGTTGTCTAGGCAACAACGGCCGCTTCTGTTTCCTGTTAGTGTGTCCCAGTGTGTGCAGATTGTTTTGTGTCATGATCCCATCTTGCTAGCGGCTGTATCTCTTGTTCTGGCCAACGGGATCATGACAGCCCCATTTCTTATGTTTGTGTTGGAAGCACATGGCCATTGAATGTGCCTTGTGCTCTCCTGTCCTCCGTCTAAGCCCCGCCCCCTCATTTCCTTATTCATTATCACATTCATTGGTTCTCAAACTTTTTTGTCTTAAGTACCGCTTTTTATGCTTTTTTCATGCAAAGTACCCCTTGACAAGACAAAAATATTTTACTTCAAAATAAAGTGAAAAAAAAGTCAAACAGTTATTATATCTAAATTTATCAATTTATTTTACTTTGTGTAGTCCTAATTTCATATAAAAATACTATCATCATAATTTATAGATTTTCATTATTTATTCCTGAATGTCATTTTCTCTCACGTACCCCCTGCAGTACCCCTGGGGGTATGCGTAACCCTATTTGAGAACCACTGCATTATCCCATTATCAGTTCTGTTCCATGTCAGTTTCATGAAAACAAGTTTATACTTTTCCATAACAAAAACAGTACACACTTTAAGTGCATACTAGTACAAGTAGGAGAATTGGGCCTCAGCTACAGTGTGAACAGTGAGTGTGTGTCTCACAATCACATTTACATGCTTTTACTATA
>JAPMJR010000045.1:0-70000 GCA_029783895.1 Triplophysa bombifrons | reverse complement strand
GTGTGTGTGTGTGTGTGTGTGTGTGATGTTTGTATGCGAGTGTGTGTTTGTGTGATGTTACGTGTGAGAGAGTGTGTGTGTGATGTTTGTATGTGAGTGGTGTCTGTGTGTGTGTGAGAGTGGGTGTGTGTGAGTGATGTGTGTGATGTGTGTGTGTGATGTTTGTATGTGAGTGGTGTCTGTGTGTGTGTGAGAGTGGGTGTGTGTGAGTGATGTGTGTGATGTGTGTGTGTGTGTGAGTGAGTGTGTGTGAGTGATGTGTGTGAGTGATGTATGTGATGTGTGTGGGTGTGTGAGTGAGTGTGTGTGTGTGAGTGATGTGTGTGTGTGTGTGTGTGTGTGTGTGTGTGTGCATGTGTAATGTTTGTATGTAAGTGTGTGTGAGTGATGTGTGTGTGTGCGCGTGTGTGATGTTTGTATGTGAGTGTGTGTTTGTGTGATGTTATGTGTGAGAGAGTGTGTGTGTGTGATGTTTGTATATGAGTGGTGTCTGTGTGTGTGTGTGTGTGTGTGTGTGTGTGTGTGTGATGTGTGTGATCTGTGTGTGAGTGTGTGTGATCTGTGTGTGAGTGTGTGTGTGTGCGTGTGTGTGTGAGTGATGTGTGTGTGTGTGTGTGTGTGAGTGTCTGTGAGTGATGTGAGTGTGTGAATCATGTGTGTGTGTGTGTGAGTGTGTGTGAGTGAGTGATGTGAGTGGTGTCTGTGTGTGTGTGAGAGTGGGTGACTGTGAGTGATGTGTGTGATGTGTGTGTGTGTGATGTTTGTATGCGAGTGTGTGTTTGTGTGATGTTATGTGTGAGAGAGTGTGTGTGTGTGATGTGTGTGTGTGTGTGTGAGTGAGTGTGTGTGAGTGAGTGATGTGTGTGTGTGTGTGTGTGTGTGATGTTTGTATGTGAGTGGTGTCTGTGTGTGTGTGAGAGTGGGTGTGTGTGAGTGATGTGTGTGTGTGTGTGAGTGAGTGTGTGTGAGTGATGTGTGTGATTTGTGTGTGTGTGTGAGTGAGTGTGTGTGAGTGATGTGTGTGTGTGTGTGTGTGTGATGTTTGTATGCGAGTGTGTGTTTGTGTGATGTTATGTGTGAGAGAGTGTGTGTATGTGAGTGATGTGTGTGTGTGTGTGAGTGAGTGAGTGTGTGTGAGTGATGTGTGTGATTTGTGTGTGTGTGTGAGTGAGTGTGTGTGAGTGATGTGTGTGTGTGTGTGTGTGTGTGTGTGTGTGTGTGTGTGTGTGTGTGTGTGTGTGTGTGTGTGTGTGTGTGTGTGTGTGATGTTTGTATGCGAGTGTGTGTTTGTGTGATGTTATGTGTGAGAGAGTGTGTGTATGTGAGTGTGTGTGTGTGGTTTCCCTAAAAATGTTCATCATTCTGGAATAGAACATGTGGAATATTGAATAAAGAGTGTGTAGAACATGTCAAGACTCTTTCAGTCTGATGTGATGAACAAACATTACCTGTAACAACTGATGGATGAGATCATGTCCGTCACTGCTGAGCCTGTCAAACAACACACACAACATCCACACACATGAAGCACAACTCTGACAGACTGATCCATCAAGTTCTGTTTCTTTTAAACTCATCAGAACACATGCACTCTTGTCATTACTCAATGTGCTTGTGAATTGAGTTTTCTGGAGGTTTCCTCTCATGAGAGCGTCAGCACATGACAGATGAATATAAACACTGTCAATAACAGAAGAAGAGAATCACACCTGGGTGCGTGAGTGACGAGAGGTTCTCCATCATAATGAGGAAAATGATAAGAATGAAAACTCTCATTGAGTTCTGGCCAAGACTTCTCAGTGGGAGAACCTGCAGACAACAACATCATCATCACTCCATCATCAGATCACACATCATCAAATCACACATCATCACTCCATCATCAGATCACACATCATCACTCCATCATCAGATCAGACATCATCACTCCATCATCAGATCACACATCATCACTCCATCATCAGATCAGACATCATCACTCCATCATCAGATCACACATCATCACTCCATCATCAGATCACACATCATCAGATCACACATCATCACTCCATCATCAAATCACACATCATCACTCCATCATCAAATCACACATCATCACTCCATCATCAGATCACACATCATCAAATCACACATCATCACTCCATCATCAGATCACACATCATCAAATCACACATCATCACTCCATCATCAGATCACACATCATCACTCCATCATCAGATCAGACATCATCACTCCATCATCAGATCACACATCATCACTCCATCATCAGATCACACATCATCAAATCACACATCATCAGATCACACATCATCACTCCATCATCAGATCAGACATCATCACTCCATCATCAGATCACACATCATCACTCCATCATCAGATCACACATCATCACTCCATCATCAAATCACACATCATCACTCCATCATCAGATCACACATCATCACTCCATCATCAGATCAGACATCATCACTCCATCATCAGATCAGACATCATCACTCCATCATCAGATCAGACATCATCACTCCATCATCAGATCACACATCATCACTCCATCATCAGATCACACATCATCAGATCACACATCATCACTCCATCATCAGATCACACATCATCACTCCATCATCAGATCACACATCATCAGATCACACATCATCAGATCACACATCATCACTCCATCATCAGATCACACATCATCACTCCATCATCAGATCACACATCATCACTCCATCATCAGATCAGACATCATCACTCCATCATCAGATCACACATCATCAGATCACACATCATCAGATCACACATCATCACTCCATCATCAGATCACACATCATCACTCCATCATCAGATCACACATCATCACTCCATCATCAGATCACACATCATCACTCCATCATCAAATCACACATCATCACTCCATCATCAGATCAGACATCATCACTCCATCATCAGATCAGACATCATCACTCCATCATCAGATCAGACATCATCACTCCATCATCAAATCACACATCATCACTCCATCATCAGATCACACATCATCACTCCATCATCAGATCACACATCATCAGATCACACATCATCACTCCATCATCAGATCACACATCATCACTCCATCATCAGATCACACATCATCAAATCACACATCATCACTCCATCATCAGATCACACATCATCACTCCATCATCAGATCAGACATCATCACTCCATCATCAGATCACACATCATCACTCCATCATCAGATCACACATCATCAGATCACACATCATCACTCCATCATCAAATCACACATCATCACTCCATCATCAAATCACACATCATCACTCCATCATCAGATCACACATCATCAAATCACACATCATCACTCCATCATCAGATCACACATCATCAAATCACACATCATCACTCCATCATCAGATCACACATCATCACTCCATCATCAGATCAGACATCATCACTCCATCATCAGATCACACATCATCACTCCATCATCAGATCACACATCATCAAATCACACATCATCACTCCATCATCAGATCACACATCATCAAATCACACATCATCACTCCATCATCAGATCACACATCATCACTCCATCATCAGATCAGACATCATCACTCCATCATCAGATCACACATCATCACTCCATCATCAGATCACACATCATCACTCCATCATCAAATCACACATCATCACTCCATCATCAGATCACACATCATCACTCCATCATCAGATCAGACATCATCACTCCATCATCAGATCAGACATCATCACTCCATCATCAGATCAGACATCATCACTCCATCATCAGATCACACATCATCACTCCATCATCAGATCACACATCATCAGATCACACATCATCACTCCATCATCAGATCACACATCATCACTCCATCATCAGATCACACATCATCAGATCACACATCATCAGATCACACATCATCACTCCATCATCAGATCACACATCATCACTCCATCATCAGATCACACATCATCACTCCATCATCAAATCACACATCATCACTCCATCATCAGATCACACATCATCACTCCATCATCAGATCAGACATCATCACTCCATCATCAGATCAGACATCATCACTCCATCATCAAATCACACATCATCACTCCATCATCAGATCACACATCATCACTCCATCATCAGATCACACATCATCAGATCACACATCATCACTCCATCATCAGATCAGACATCATCACTCCATCATCAGATCACACATCATCACTCCATAATCAGATCAGACATCATCACTCCATCATCAGATCAGACATCATCACTCCATCATCAGATCAGACATCATCACTCCATCATCAGATCACACGTCATCACTCCATCATCAGATCAGACATCATCACTCCATCATCAGATCACACGTCATCACTCCATCATCAGATCACACATCATCAAATCACACATCATCAGATCAGACATCATCACTCCATCATCAGATCACACGTCATCACTCCATCATCAGATCACACATCATCAAATCACACATCATCACTCCATCATCAGATCACACATCATCACTCCATCATCAAATCACACATCATCACTCCATCATCAGATCAGACATCATCACTCCATCATCAGATCAGACATCATCACTCCATCATCAGATCAGACATCATCACTCCATCATCAGATCACACATCATCACTCCATCATCAAATCACACATCATCACTCCATCATCAGATCACACGTCATCACTCCATCATCAGATCACACATCATCACTCCATCATCAAATCACACATCATCACTCCATCATCAGATCACACATCATCACTCCATCATCAGATCACACATCATCACTCCATCATCAAATCACACATCATCACTCCATCATCAGATCACACATCATCACTCCATCATCAGATCACACATCATCAGATCACACATCATCACTCCATCATCAGATCACACATCATCACTCCATCATCAGATCACACATCATCACTCCATCATCAGATCACACATCATCACTCCATCATCAGATCAGACATCATCACTCCATCAACAGATCACACATCATCAGATCACACATCATCACTCCATCATCAGATCACACATCATCACTCCATCATCAGATCACACATCATCAGATCACACATCATCACTTCATCATCAGATCACACATCATCAGATCACACATCATCACTCCATCATCAGATCACACATCATCAGATCACACATCATCACTCCATCATCAGATCACACATCATCACTCCATCATCAAATCACACATCATCACTCCATCATCAGATCACACATCATCAGATCACACATCATCACTCCATCATCAGATCACACATCATCACTCCATCATCAGATCACACATCATCACTCCATCATCAGATCACACATCATCACTCCATCATCAGATCAGACATCATCACTCCATCAACAGATCACACATCATCAGATCACACATCATCACTCCATCATCAGATCACACATCATCACTCCATCATCAGATCACACATCATCACTCCATCATCAGATCACACATCATCACTCCATCATCAGATCACACATCATCACTCCATCATCAGATCACACATCATCACTCCATCATCAGATCACACATCATCACTCCATCATCAGATCACACATCATCACTCCATCATCAAATCACACATCATCACTCCATCATCAGATCACACATCATCACTCCATCATCAAATCACACATCATCACTCCATCATCAGATCACACATCATCACTCCATCATCAGATCAGACATCATCACTCCATCATCAGATCAGACATCATCACTCCATCATCAGATCAGACATCATCACTCCATCATCAGATCACACATCATCACTCCATCATCAGATCACACATCATCAGATCACACATCATCACTCCATCATCAGATCACACATCATCACTCCATCATCAGATCACACATCATCAGATCACACATCATCAGATCACACATCATCACTCCATCATCAGATCACACATCATCACTCCATCATCAGATCACACATCATCACTCCATCATCAAATCACACATCATCACTCCATCATCAGATCACACATCATCACTCCATCATCAGATCAGACATCATCACTCCATCATCAGATCAGACATCATCACTCCATCATCAAATCACACATCATCACTCCATCATCAGATCACACATCATCACTCCATCATCAGATCACACATCATCAGATCACACATCATCACTCCATCATCAGATCAGACATCATCACTCCATCATCAGATCACACATCATCACTCCATAATCAGATCAGACATCATCACTCCATCATCAGATCAGACATCATCACTCCATCATCAGATCAGACATCATCACTCCATCATCAGATCACACGTCATCACTCCATCATCAGATCAGACATCATCACTCCATCATCAGATCACACGTCATCACTCCATCATCAGATCACACATCATCAAATCACACATCATCAGATCAGACATCATCACTCCATCATCAGATCACACGTCATCACTCCATCATCAGATCACACATCATCAAATCACACATCATCACTCCATCATCAGATCACACATCATCACTCCATCATCAAATCACACATCATCACTCCATCATCAGATCAGACATCATCACTCCATCATCAGATCAGACATCATCACTCCATCATCAGATCAGACATCATCACTCCATCATCAGATCACACATCATCACTCCATCATCAAATCACACATCATCACTCCATCATCAGATCACACGTCATCACTCCATCATCAGATCACACATCATCACTCCATCATCAAATCACACATCATCACTCCATCATCAGATCACACATCATCACTCCATCATCAGATCACACATCATCACTCCATCATCAAATCACACATCATCACTCCATCATCAGATCACACATCATCACTCCATCATCAGATCACACATCATCAGATCACACATCATCACTCCATCATCAGATCACACATCATCACTCCATCATCAGATCACACATCATCACTCCATCATCAGATCACACATCATCACTCCATCATCAGATCAGACATCATCACTCCATCAACAGATCACACATCATCAGATCACACATCATCACTCCATCATCAGATCACACATCATCACTCCATCATCAGATCACACATCATCAGATCACACATCATCACTTCATCATCAGATCACACATCATCAGATCACACATCATCACTCCATCATCAGATCACACATCATCAGATCACACATCATCACTCCATCATCAGATCACACATCATCACTCCATCATCAAATCACACATCATCACTCCATCATCAGATCACACATCATCAGATCACACATCATCACTCCATCATCAGATCACACATCATCACTCCATCATCAGATCACACATCATCACTCCATCATCAGATCACACATCATCACTCCATCATCAGATCAGACATCATCACTCCATCAACAGATCACACATCATCAGATCACACATCATCACTCCATCATCAGATCACACATCATCACTCCATCATCAGATCACACATCATCACTCCATCATCAGATCACACATCATCACTCCATCATCAGATCACACATCATCACTCCATCATCAGATCACACATCATCACTCCATCATCAGATCACACATCATCACTCCATCATCAGATCACACATCATCACTCCATCATCAGATCAGACATCATCACTCCATCATCAGATCAGACATCATCACTCCATCATCAGATCAGACATCATCACTCCATCATCAGATCACACATCATCACTCCATCAACAGATCACACATCATCAGATCAGACATCATCACTCCATCATCAGATCACACATCATCAGATCACACATCATCACTCCATCATCAGATCAGACATCATCACTCCATCATCAGATCACACATCATCACTCCATCATCAGATCACACATCATCACTCCATCATCAGATCACACATCATCACTCCATCATCAGATCAGACATCATCAATCCATCATCAGATCACACATCATCACTCCATCATCAAATCAGACATCATCACTCCATCATCAGATCACACATCATCACTCCATCATCAGATCACACATCATCACTCCATCATCAGATCACACATCATCACTCCATCATCAGATCACACATCATCACTCCATCATCAGATCAGACATCATCACTCCATCAACAGATCACACATCATCAGATCACACATCATCACTCCATCATCAGATCACACATCATCACTCCATCATCAGATCACACATCATCACTCCATCATCAGATCACACATAATCACTCCATCATCAGATCACACATCATCACTCCATCATCAGATCACACATCATCACTCCATCATCAGATCAGACATCATCACTCCATCATCAGATCAGACATCATCACTCCATCATCAGATCACACATCATCACTCCATCAACAGATCACACATCATCACTCCATCATCAGATCACACATCATCACTCCATCATCAGATCACACATCATCAGATCACACATCATCACTTCATCATCAGATCATACGTCATCAATCCATCATCAGATCACACATCATCACTCCATCATCAGATCAGACATCATCAATCCATCATCAGATCACACATCATCACTTCATCATCAGATCATACGTCATCAATCCATCATCAGATCAGACATCATCAGATCACACATCATCACTCCATCATCAGATCACACATCATCACTCCATCATCAGATCACACATCATCACTCCATCATCAGATCACACATCATCACTCCATCATCAGATCACACATCATCACTCCATCATCAGATCACACATCATCACTCCATCATCAGATCAGACATCATCACTCCATCATCAGATCACACATCATCACTCCATCAACAGATCACACATCATCACTCCATCATCAGATCACACATCATCACTCCATCATCAGATCACACATCATCAGATCACACATCATCACTTCATCATCAGATCACACATCATCACTCCATCATCAGATCACACATCATCAATCCATCATCAGATCACACATCATCACTTCATCATCAGATCATACATCATCACTCCATCATCAGATCACACATCATCAGATCACACATCATCACTCCATCATCAGATCAGACATCATCACTCCATCATCAGATCACACATCATCACTCCATCATCAGATCACACATCATCACTCCATCATCAGATCACACATCATCAGATCACACATCATCACTTCATCATCAGATCAAACGTCATCAATCCATCATCAGATCACACATCATCAGTCCATCATCAGACGTGTCATCATATCTATGATCAGTGTTCATACCTAAGATACGAAATATAAGATGTAGTTGATCCTCCACTGTTGAGCCGGAGAAGAGAGGTCGTCCTGTGAGCATTTCATAGAATATACAACCTACACCCCTGTGATAACACACACAAGATGAACAAAATCCTTCAGAATTCACGCACAATGCTTCTCAAGAGCACCACAACACAGCCAAGACTGAGCCAAAAACAGCTTTAAAGGGATACTCCACCTGAAACTGTTATCACTAACATACAGTTCCAAACCTGTATACATTGCTATACTCGGCTGATCACAAAGGTAGATATTTGGAAGAATGTCAGTAACCAAACAGATCTCATTGCTCAATAACTGTCATAGTATTTAATGTAAGGGCGAGTAAATGATGATAGAATTTTCATTTTAGTGTGAACTATCCTGTTCAGTCTGAGAAAACTCAAGACACAGAGTTGTGTAGTTTGTGTTCATGTGTGCGTGTGTGTGGGTAGGGTTAACCCTACAGTATGTGGACAAAACGTGCCCAAAGATGGCAATATCCAAAAAACAATTGTTTGGTCCCCATGAGGAAACAAGCTTGTAAATCACAGAATGAACTTTTTTGAAAATGTAAAAGAGCAGAAAGTGTTATGTGATTGTTAGGTTTAGGGAATATGATACAGTTTGTACAATATGAAAACCATTGTGTCTATGGAATGTCCCCATAAAACATCGAAACCCAACATGTGTGTGTGTGTCACCAGATGTCGATGGATGTGGAGTATTCTGTTGATCCCAGCAGCACATCTGGTGGTCTGTACCACAGCGTCACAACTTCATTTGAGAAGGTCTTCGTGGGAACTGATTTGGCCCGTGCAAGACCTACGACAGACACACATGAGCTCATGAATCATCTCAATCTTCATCTGTTTGCTCCTGTAAGTGTGTCTGTACCGAAGTCGGCCAGTTTCAGCTCTCCTCGCTCATTGATGAGAAGATTTTGAGGTTTCAGGTCTCTGTGTAAAACTTTCCTCTGATGACAATAAGCGAGACCTCTCAACAGCTGAAACAAGAAGATCTGAAAAGTATACGACACCAAACTTTAGTCAAACAGCAGAACATGATGAAAATCAATATAGTTTTCAGGCGTTTCTCAATTTTTCTTTTATCCATGTTGAATATTGAGGCTTGAAGACAAAAGACAATCTTCCACTGTGTATAAATACTGTCTGATAACAAGACATGCGAGCGTCAGGTTAACACTGACAAGAAATCCACCCACACATCTTGTATATCATATAGATTGATTAGATCAGATTGACAGTGAGGTCTGTAAGGGTTTGTGTCTTTAGATGATCTGGAGGATTCTCTTTACTCAACACACTTGTATGAGTCTCTCACCTTCACATTAAACACATTCATGATGCCACAGTCATCCAGATACTGCTTCAGATCTCTGTCCTGAAACACACACGTATTAGAAACACACAACACAAACATAAGGACACACTGAAGAGACGTCACATACCAGATACTCAAAGACCAGTGTAAGGCACTTGTCCGTGTGAATGATGTCATGAAGCGTGACGATGTTTGCGTGTTTCAAGTCTTTCAGGAGAGACACTGACAGACGGACAGATAAACATCAGACAGACAGACTCAGATCATGTCTACACTGCACATCACAAATACAGACAGTACAGATATATGTGTACCTTCTCGTATGGCTGTGCATGGCGCTCCCTCTTCATACTCCAGCCTGATTTCTTTCAGAGCCACCAGATTATCTGTCAGTTTACTACGACCCTTAAACACTGTGGCATATGTACCCTACACACACACACACACACAGTATCGATAACACTTTGTTTCAATCGATCATAACCTTAAGTAACATTGCAACGTCTTGTCAACTAGAAGTAATCAGAGTTCAACTTTATGACCCTTATCAAATATTATTATACCAACCATAACCTTACTTATAGATTACTTACAGTACTACAGTAACAGACTGAGTGAAACCTGTGGACACGACATCTTGTGTGACAAATCTAAAATATTACACAGTTTTATGAAGAAAAAAATGGAACAGACAGAATATAGAGTAACAAAAGAATGCAAAATAAGCTTTCTGAAGGAATTAACCTTTGTATATCATGGGAAAGGTATCATTTACAATGTATAAAAAAGATTTTAAAGTTGAAGTTTTGTATATTGTATGCTGAGATAACCAGCACAGGTGGCACCTGACAAAAACAGAAGAATTAAAAGCACACATGAAAGTTAAAGTTAGTTTCATCTCACCTCTCCCAGTTTGTCCAGTTTGATGTACGTCTCCAACTTGCCGAAGCCGATTTCAGACTTGATTGAGAAAGAAGAAAGGTCAGTCAGGATTCAGGAATAAGATTTCTGTGTGTTCCTTTAGTGTGTGAATCACATCAGAGGCGTTCAGTACCTTCACATCTCATCCATCCATCACACATACATCTAACCATTCCTCATGAACTCACCAATGACGCTCGACGGAGTCTTCGACTGAGAGGCTTGTCAAACGGAGGACTGTTGGTGGCAAACTTCTTCAGGTAATCTTCTGGTAAACGGATATCTGCTGGTAGTGACAGACGTTTATTGATGTCCTAACAGAGAAAGAAAAAGAAGGAATGAAAGAATGACATTCAGACATGATGAAGTGACATTTATCTGCTTCATTTCTGCTGGAGAGAAAGTGAAGTTAACAATCCTTCAGACAACACAAAATGTGTTAACAGTTAGCATCACTGATGGAGAGTTATATGTGTGTAGAGTTTCTTTCTTCATTGTCAATTGAGTGATTGTTTTAAAAAGCATTATGCCGGGGTTAAGGATGATCCTGAGATGAAGATTAGAGAAGCGCTTTTGTGAGGTGAGTGATGTTGACGCTGTACCTCATTTGAGATGCGCTGGGGAAGGTTCCTCATACGAACTCTTACAGGACTCTGAACTTCATCTGATGATGTTCCTGAAGTCTGATCACTTTCTCCATCTGAACCAACCTTCCTGTGGACTACACACACACACATGTTGGTATTGGTGGTTTACAGGGACATTCCATAGACGTAATGCATTTTATAGTGCACAAGCTGTATATTCTATCCCCAATTCTATCCTATCGGCCGCATGTATCCGGGATCTTGTCCTTTCGGTCATGAACCACAGCTCATGACCATAGGTGAGAGTAGGAACGTAGATTAACCGGTAAATCGAGAGCTTCACCTTGCGGCTCAGCTCCTTCTTCACCACGACAGACCGGTACAGCGACCGCATTACGGCAGAAGCTGCACCGATCCGTCTGTCAATCTCCCGTTCCATCCTTCCCTCACTTGTGAACAAGACCACAAGATACTCGAACTCCTCCACTTGAGGCAGGGACTCTCCACCAACCTGAAGTGGGTCATTGACCCTAAGAAACAGTAAAACGTTTCTGCACTTTTACATTTTGAATAAAACCTTTTTTAGTATGTATAGTTTACGTTTTGAAGAACGAGGACATCGGCATGTCCTCATAATGTAGGGGGCGTGGCCAAACACACGAATACACACAGCATTGTCATGACTTATAATGTAAGAAAAAGTAGTGCAGAGACCACAATTCTGAAGTCTTGTGTACATCACTTTCCTGTTTTCAGTATGTAAAACTAACATAATCATGTTAACTCTGAGTAGAAATGTTTAGGTCATTTTAAAGAGGTGTATAAAGATCTTAAATAATGATGCGATAGGTTTTTATTATTTTAAAACAAGCTGTTTTTATTTAAACACACGGAGTCCCCTTGCACGGAATTCTCCATGTTGTTTCTAAAGGAGCCTGAAACAGACAAACTCCTCAACAGAACACCATTGATAAATACATGATCTCCTGCAAAGAAGTGAAAACATGACGACATCTTAGTCCTGGTTCAGCCAGCGTAGAGCTTTAAAGAGAGGGTGGAGGGGTGGAGTGAGCATCTCTCATTCATCTCACTTTGCCTCTGTTGTTGTGCCTGTGTTGATGGTCTTGATACACATATGAAATAACCCTTTTATAAGGAAGGGAGGCCGAGAACCACCTGACGCGAAGGTGCTGATGAGTTCAATCAGGTGTTTGATATATTGGGAGAGATCTAAAACATTTTGTCCGGGGTGCCACGTGAGACTGGGTTTGGAAACACTGTTCTACACAACAGGTCTGAACCTGAATCTGCTTTACGTCATCAACACTGCTTTGAATGTGTGTGTGTGTGTCTCACCACCGTCTCGTGACTCGTGAGCTTCGTCCAGTCCAGAATGTTCTGGAAGTTCAGACAGACGGTCATCCACATGGCGAACGCTGTGTAAGCTCATCGACAGACGCTTTTTAATGATCTTCATGCGGTCCATCAAAGCTTTCTGCTCAACGCCCAGAAGATTCTGTAAATTTAAATGACAGGTGATGAATACATGATCATACGTAACCATACAGCAATGATCTCATTTACACGGCATAAACAAACCAGAACAGATTGACACCGTATGATGGGTCAGTGAACATTTCAAATGATCAGATTGTGAAGTGAACCTGAAGATCATCTCAAAGAGAAATAATTTAAGACTCATGGAGTCAAATCCTCAGATTCACTTAAAAAAGTTCAGTTTGATGCTGTGTTAGGCAGGATTTTTTCTGTTTTTACACAGATTGGGTTTTATTCTGAAGTGACAGTACATGAGTTATTTCAGAACAAATGTGCGCTGGATTAAGAGTGGTGAGGAAGACCTTCAAGGTGTTTAAGTAACCAATGACCAGAAGATTAAAGTGACAATTCTCTCATTCATTTATTTTATGTGGCTGTATATCTGTATATGACTCTTTCTCCTATATATATGTATATGTGTGAATTTATGACAAATACATCAAAAGTTACAAGGAAATAAATACATGTTGTTTGCTTACTAACATTAGTAAGAAAATGTATTAAAAACTGTATATATTTGAGAGAATATGAATTTTTGACTAATTTATGATTCGTCTGAAAGTTTCTCATGAAAATAATTCAGATGTCATTATGAGGACTATAAGAAGGTTATTTAAAGAATCTTATTTAAATAGCTTTGAGTGATCTAAATACATCATAAGCAATTTACTGTACTGTACTATATAATTTCTCATACGGCTCCATTTAATGAGTTAAATCACACACACACACACACACACACACACACACGATCGACATTTTGGTAACACAATATTGGCCTTGAAGTTGTTATGTGCTGGAAATGAAAGTAAACGCTCTCATGTCGTGTGTGATGAAGCACGCGACTGAATCATGCTCAATGTTATTGTATAAAACATGAATGTCATGTATGTGTGAATATCAGAAGGAGAACAACACAACTGAATCTCAGCTGATGAAATAAAGAAGCGCGTGTGCTCGTACAGTACCTGCAGTGAGACGCGACGCGACTAACGCGACTGACGCGTGTCTTCTCCGCTAACAAACCGCGATCACCGATATCATCACACTGATGTGTCGCTTAATAACACGTGGATATATAAATCAGTCGTGAAGAGATGACAGGACATTTCTCCCGTCCGACACCGGGACTCCTCGCGATCACGTGACCTGTGATGATGCTGATGCTGTAAAACATCCCATAACGGAATGAACCGGTCACGCGCGCGCGCTCATGTCCGCACCACACAACATCGATAAATAGAACTGATGGAAACTAAAAGACGACACGAGTGAATATCTGGTCTCTATAAACTACACAATTCAACTTTCTTTGACTTTTTAATTCGGTGAAATAAGGGACCCATGAAAAATAAATCAGTTAATTGGGGTTTGGTTCACCTGACAAAGACATCAACATTGTGATCATCGAACACTTTTGATTACTTTGTAAACTAAAGCAGGTCATGGAAAAAGTCCGAATAGAAACAAAAATGACCACAAGCAAAATAAAAAAAAACACTCTTGTACAAAAAAGATCATATGAAGAGATAAAAATGAGATTACTCCGTTCTTATGTTTTTATTGTGCATTCCGAATTAATAACAATCAAACTGCAGTTGTTTTGTTTTGATTTAAGACCTTATATCTCAACAAACACGTTAATTAACACAAAAAAAAACATGATAACATCATAAAACACACTCTGGTTAACATTAGTTAATGCCCAATAAAGTTTGACAACATTGATTAATCTCTCTGTTCATGTAACTGTATTTGTTCAAATGAAGACATAAGATGAATAAATGCTGTTGAAATATTGCCAGTTGTGAGCTAAATTTTACACTTGGAGTGATCTTTCTAGGCTTTATTTATTGTATCCAGAACTTCCATGGACCGCTCTGGCACACGATGTAAAACATGTCATTTATAACCAACAATATTCTCAACATGTTCCATTTAACATTCATCTGCTCTGAAAATGACCAACATCTTTATAAGGTGCTTTACATAATCCTGCATGCAACACAAAATAATGATCACACAATTGAGCACAGGTCAGGTATGGTGTTCACGAGGCGTGTTGAGCACAGGTCAGGTGTGGTGTTCATGAGATGTGTTGAGCACAGGTCAGGTGTGGTGTTCATGAGATGTGTTGAGCACAGGTCATGTGTGGTGTTCATGAGGCGTGTTGAGCACAGGTCATGTGTGGTGTTCATGAGATGTGTTGAGCACAGGTCATGTGTGGTGTTCATGAGGCGTGTTGAGCACAGGTCATGTGTGGTGTTCATGAGATGTGTTGAGCACAGGTCATGTGTGGTGTTCATGAGGCGTGTTGAGCACAGGTCATGTGTGGTGTTCATGAGATGTGTTGAGCACAGGTCATGTGTGGTGTTCATGAGGCGTGTTGAGCACAGGTCATGTGTGGTGTTCATGAGGCATGCTGAGCACAGGTCATGTGTGGTGTTCATGAGGCGTGCTGAGCACAGGTCATGTGTGGTGTTCATGAGATGTGTTGAGCACAGGTCAGGTGTGGTGTTCATGAGATGTGTTGAGCACAGGTCAGGTGTGGTGTTCATGAGGCGTGTTGAGCACAGGTCATGTGTGGTGTTCATCAGATGTGTTGAGCACAGGTCATGTGTGGTGTTCATGAGATGTGTTGAGCACAGGTCATGTGTGGTGTTCATCAGATGTGTTGAGCACAGGTCAGGTATGGTGTTCACGAGGCGTGTTGAGCACAGGTCAGGTGTGGTGTTCATCAGATGTGTTGAGCACAGGTCATGTGTGGTGTTCATGAGATGTGTTGAGCACAGGTCATGTGTGGTGTTCATGAGATGTGTTGAGCACAGGTCAGGTGTGGTGTTCATGAGATGTGTTGAGCACAGGTCAGGTGTGGTGTTCATCAGATGTGTTGAGCACAGGTCATGTGTGGTGTTCATGAGATGTGTTGAGCACAGGTCAGGTGTGGTGTTCATCAGATGTGTTGAGCACAGGTCATGTGTGGTGTTCATGAGATGTGTTGAGCACAGGTCATGTGTGGTGTTCATGAGATGTGTTGAGCACAGGTCAGGTGTGGTGTTCATGAGATGTGTTGAGCACAGGTCAGGTGTGGTGTTCATCAGATGTGTTGAGCACAGGTCATGTGTGGTGTTCATGAGATGTGTTGAGCACAGGTCAGGTGTGGTGTTCATGAGGCGTGTTGAGCACAGGTCATGTGTGGTGTTCATGAGATGTGTTGAGCACAGGTCAGGTGTGGTGTTCATGAGATGTGTTGAGCACAGGTCAGGTGTGGTGTTCATGAGGCGTGTTGAGCACAGGTCAGGTGTGGTGTTCATCAGATGTGTTGAGCACAGGTCATGTGTGGTGTTCATGAGATGTGTTGAGCACAGGTCAGGTGTGGTGTTCATGAGATGTGTTGAGCACAGGTCAGGTGTGGTGTTCATGAGATGTGTTGAGCACAGGTCAGGTGTGGTGTTCATCAGATGTGTTGAGCACAGGTCAGGTGTGGTGTTCATCAGATGTGTTGAGCACAGGTCAGGTGTGGTGTTCATCAGATGTGTTGAGCACAGGTCATGTGTGGTGTTCATCAGATGTGTTGAGCACAGGTCATGTGTGGTGTTCATCAGATGTGTTGAGCACAGGTCATGTGTGGTGTTCATGAGGCGTGTTGAGCACAGGTCAGGTGTGGTGTTCATGAGATGTGTTGAGCACAGGTCATGTGTGGTGTTCATCAGATGTGTTGAGCACAGGTCAGGTGTGGTGTTCATCAGATGTGTTGAGCACAGGTCATGTGTGGTGTTCATGAGGCGTGTTGAGCACAGGTCAGGTGTGGTGTTCATGAGATGTGTTGAGCACAGGTCAGGTGTGGTGTTCATCAGATGTGTTGAGCACAGGTCATGTGTGGTGTTCATGAGATGTGTTGAGCACAGGTCAGGTGTGGTGTTCATGAGATGTGTTGAGCACAGGTCAGGTGTGGTGTTCATGAGATGTGTTGAGCACAGGTCAGGTGTGGTGTTCATGAGATGTGTTGAGCACAGGTCAGGTGTGGTGTTCATCAGATGTGTTGAGCACAGGTCAGGTGTGGTGTTCATCAGATGTGTTGAGCACAGGTCATGTGTGGTGTTCATGAGGCGTGTTGAGCACAGGTCAGGTGTGGTGTTCATGAGATGTGTTGAGCACAGGTCAGGTGTGGTGTTCATCAGATGTGTTGAGCACAGGTCATGTGTGGTGTTCATGAGATGTGTTGAGCACAGGTCAGGTGTGGTGTTCACGAGGCGTGTTGAGTGTAGAGTTTGTTTGTGGAGTGATCTGTGCTGGGCTGCTGTGAGGCTCCTGCTGAAGGTCCAGCGCTGCTGAAGTAGAACGGCAGATGAGAGATGTGTCCATCAGACCAGCACTGCATTTAAAAGACAGAAAAAAAATGTCTAAACATCATCTGCGGTCGCACCTGGAAAGGATTTTGTTTCATTAAAGGGTTTGAAAGACACTTGAAGTATTCTGAAGCTTTGCTCACCACAGTGAGGAGAGCACCGTGCTGAAAGTGAGGATGAAACTGCATGAATCTGGGTTCTGTTCCGTCTTCTCCCATCACAAAACCACTGAACCAATGAGGAGCACAAGCAGAAATAAAGATGTGAGTCCTTCACACGCTACATATTCCTCATTTGAATATCATACACACCATGGCAGCAGCTCAAGAACTGGACTGGAGCGTGTTTTAAACACAGCGATGACAGACGGGTGACTGACAGCCTGAGAATCACCTGCACACAACAAACACATGTTGTGTTTCTTCTAACAAACGCTCTCTGCTAGGCACGCTAACCTGAAGAACTGTGTCAGTAATGTGAGAAGAAGTGTACTTCACCTTTGAGAAGCACAGCCAGTCTTTCCCCTCGAGGATCCCACGCAAGAGAGCGCACCTCACCACCAACACTAGCCAACACAAGAGACCAGTCAATGAACATCAAGAAATAGACTCTTGTGACATCAGCGTCTGGGTTTACTGACACACAACACCTTCACGGTCAAGAGAGGAGCAGATGTTGTGTGACACAGACTTACGTGATGTCTCCATCAGGTCCAGTGAAGCTGGTCTCTGACAGATCAGCCACTACAGTCGCAGCTTTAGGACCTCCTGAAACACACTCATGTTAGGTACGGTCAGGGTCATCACAGATTAGATTAGATTAGATTCAACTTTATTGTCATTACACATATACAAGTACAGTGTAACGAAATGTAGTTTAGGTCTAACCAGAAGTGCAATTAGCAAGTGCAGATATACAGTGTGAATAAATACAGAATACAATATTAGGAAAATAATTTACGATGGGCATGTACTATGAAAATATGACAATCGGTATGTACTATGAACAATATATACAGAAGACTATATACTGTGAACATTAATGTACAGGAGGTTATGAACAGATAACAATATAGACACAGATGTCACACACACACACACACACACACACACAGCATAAGCAGTACCTGTGAGATCAGAGAAGGTGAGAGCGTAGACGAGTCTCTCGCCCTGAATACTGAACAACAAACAGCTGCCGTCTGGACTCCAGCAGCCCGACTGAAGGTCAGAGATCAACAAACACACCACAGTCAGTGATCTGAACATCTTATGAGCGCTGTGTCATACAGCCACTTCTATACTACACACAAAACTCTCACACACACACCAGAGTTATTATAGTTTTGTGTATTTGACTTTTATTCATACTTTAAATTAGCTTTTGTGTTCATTTTGGTTCAAGATTTGCTATTTTGATATATGTAACCCTGGACAACAAAACCTGTTTATGGTCAATTTTTCAAAAGCTGAATAAATAATATGTCTATTGATGTATGAGTTGTTAGAATAAGACAATATCAGCTGAGATACAACCGTTTAAAACTCAGGAATCTAAGAGTGCAAAAAAATTTTAAATATTGAGAAAAAGGCCTTGGCCACTGGATGGCCTGCCAATCACTCCACTCACAAAAAGAAAGTTTTTATATATTTAAGGTAGGAAATGTACAAAAGATCTTCATGACACATGATCTTAACTTAATATCCTAGTGATTTTTGGCATAAAATAAAAATCTATAATTTGGACCCATACAATGTATTTTTGTCTTTTAGTAAAAATGTTCCCGTGCTACTTAAGACTGGTTTTGTGATCCAGGGTCACATATGCTTCTGTCATTTTATTATTTATATGTTAATCTTTCTGTTGCTATATAAAATTCATTCATTTTTTATTAATTAAAAGTGTATAATTATCACTTTAGTGCCTTCAACTAATTTCAGTTGATTTTGAAGCAACATTTACATTTTCCTTTGGTTTAGTTTTTCCACGCATGGTTTTAGGTCAATATTCTATTTGATTTCAATGAACAGTAACGTTTTAAAACATTTAATTTCAGTAAATTAAAAGAACCTTGAGATGTGTCTGGCTGACGTTATTCTGACGTCAGCACACAATATAAAAGAACAAGAGTCTGAGCGGCCACTCTCTTTAGACAAGGTTGATCTGACCCCTGACTCACAACAGATAGGACAGTGCGAGTACACTCACCTGACAGCTGCCTTTAACACACGGCCACCTCTCACAAGTCCACATGCGCGTCTCCCACACCCTGAAAAACACCCACACAAACTCTCTTGAGTCTGTGTGTAGTTTGTGTATGATGACAGCGAGCAGGTCATGTGACGGTCGGGACTCACCTGAAGAGCGCTGAAGGTGTGGCGGCCAGCAGCCGACTGCCATCTGGAGACCAGGACAGGTACGTGACGCCGCCTCCACCAACTCGCTGTAAAGGCACACAACCTTCTGCTGCCACATCCCACACCTGCAACACATCCCACAAAACAACACAAACTAACACCATGAGCTCGCTTGCACTCTCTTACAGTTCATGTGGGTTCAAATAATGCTGGAAATCATAAACCTGATCAAAACAAAGACATGAGTGATAGAGGTCAAGCCAAAGGATTGCTGTGTGACGTCCTCTGCAGTTAAGGACAGGGTAGGCCATTCTTTCCACATACATGATATCATTTATGCTTTTCACAGATCATCTGGAAGACATCAAAGACATCCATCACGTCTAAATCACAGACTTGTTTTACCATCATGGCAGTATCGACAGGTGACGCAGACACCAGCAGAGATCCAGTGGGAGACCAGGAGATGGACGTGATGGGGGAGTGACCCGGTTGAGACAGGACCTGAGCGCAGCCGGACGACGGCCTACAGACGACAGGTGTGAGCAGGTGTTTCATACGTCTGCAGGTGTGAGGAGCGTGCAGGTGATGGTCAGTACCTGGTGGAGAGAGACGTGGGGTCCACGTGCCATATGAGCAGACAGCTCTGACAGGCCACCGCCAGCACTGATCCACACAGAGGTTTCCACTGCAGGTCACACACTGACCTCTGACACCGGTGCTTCAGCGTGGGGCTCAGGGAACTGACACACACACACACACACACACACACACACACACACACACATCAACAGTGCTGTTATCACATGCTACACATATCAAGCGCGTGTCACGTACCTGTTAGACTTGTAGATTTTGATGGAGTCGTCCTGTAGAGCCACGGCAAACTTGTCAGTGTGAGCATGCCAAGCGAAGCTTCTTATAGCGCTGTCAGACCTGAAAATAAATACTCGCATGAATGATTTCTTACATTCCTCCTCATTCAGAGCAGACGTCAACGGCTGATGACATACCAGTCCAACATCTGTGAAAACTCGGCCACCATCTCATCTCCACTCAGCTAGACAACAGAAACAGACATTTCTAGGTTAATATCCATGAGCGCGGAGGATGTGTAGACGTGTGTGCCCATACTCACAGTCAGATGTGGAAAGAGTGAACCGTGAAATGAAGACGCCCACCGCAGCAGAGCCAACAGACACCCCGAGCTCACAGCGAACCACCTGGGCACTAAAAACACAGTTCAACCCCTATGACATCATGCTTCACACACACACACACACACACACACACAACTCCACTAGTGTGTTATTACATCATACCCTCCTCAGCACTGTTTGTGATTTCATCCAGAAGACCGTGAAGACCAACATCACGCCTGAACAATGTAAACCAAACACGAGATCATGTCGTTAAAAGGACGGTTCAGCCAAACATGAGAACTCTTTCATCACTTATTCAGCGTCATTACAAATCCGTGTGAGTTTCTTTCATTTTCCGAACACAAAAGAAGATATCTTGAAGAATGTTGATCATCAAACAACACTGCACCCGATTGTATGAGCACAAAAACACCCAGACATTTCTCAAAATATCTTCTGTTGTGTTCCACTGAAGGAAGAGCCACACGCAGATGAGAGAGAGAAGAGACACACCAGGCTCCAGCGCTCCTCATCCACAGCGTGTCTGTCTGGTCCAGAAAAGCGGATTTACTGCTGCAGCTCTCCGGACGACTGTGACCCTTCAGAACATCTCTGCTGAACTCAGGACTGGGCAGATCATACAGCTGTCTCACACACACACGCACAGACACACACGCACAGACACACACGCACAGACACACACACGCACAGACACACACACGCACAGACACACACACGCACAGACACACACACGCACAGACACACACGCACAGACACACACGCACAGACACACACACACACACGCACAGACACACACGCACAGACACACACACACACGCACAGACACACACGCACAGACACACACGCACAGACACACACACGCACAGACACACACACACAGACACACACGCACACACACACGCACAGACACACACGCACAGACACACACGCACAGACACACACGCACAGACACACACGCACAGACACACACACACACACACACACACAGACACACAGACACGCACAGACACACGCACAGACACACGCACAGACACACACACACACACAGACACACACACGCGCACACACACAGACGCACACGCGCGCGCACACGCACACACACGCACGAACGCACGCACACACACACACATGCACGAACGCACGCACACACATACGCACGCACACGCACACACACACGCACGCACGCACACACACACACGCACGCACACACGCACGCACGCACACACGCACGCACAGACACACACGCACGCACAGACACACACACACGCACAGACACACACGCACAGACACACACACACACACACACACACACACACACACACACACACACACACACACACACACACACACACACTTTGTCAGGACACGTATTTATTTGGACGTTTATTTATTACGTGTTTGGACAGTATAGAAGTATCTGAACCTGTTTGTTGTGTCCCTGCAGCAGCTCGTTGTTGTGTTCGTACAGAGTCGCACCACTAGTGCGCGGTGACGGAAACAGACTCAGAGAACACATGATCCGTCTACACAACACACACATTCACACAACAACCGTCAATTCTACACGTGACCTCAACAGATCGGGTCGACTTGTTATTACTGAGTGACAGTTACTCACTTTCTGATGAGATTAACGCTGCCGTTTCAACTCGAGATCTCGCGCCTTCGCTTCCACAACAGGAAGCGACAGGACAAACTATGAGCTTTCATAATAAAAGTCCCCCAACGATCACAAAGGTAAAATAATCCGACGAATTTCACGTTTAGCTTACTTTGTGCCCTGTTTAATTACAAGACCTTTAAATATTTATTAGTTATTGTTTCCTTTTTTTGTAAGAATAATACCTCTTTTGTTTTTATTTATAAGATCATTTTCCAACTTTTTTAAAAGTAGGATCAAGTGTTTGTGATCAATACGGTCCCTGATATATCTGCTGTAATTGTGTTGTTGTTTTTGGTTATGTGGTGTTTATCTGATTTAAAAACTTTATGCCTGTATTTACAATGACATACTACCACATTAGTATCGCAGTGTGTCTTGAGTATAAAGTTTTTTGTCTGTAGGGATATATATTGACATTTATCTACTGCAGTGTTTGTTTATTTATATAGCACAATTTAATACAACTTGTGTTGCGCCAAAGTGCTTCACAATTTACATAAAAAAACACATAAAATTTAAAATAAAAACAACAAAACAACACATACCACCTTTACACACAAACAATCAGAGTAAAAATCTATCATACTGACTGACAAATTGAATCGAAGAGATGTTGTTATACCATAGTGTTGAACACGGGTAAAGACCCGGCAGAACCAACAGCCAGAGGGACGGCGATCCATAGTCTGGGCCCTGAAAAGGCTCTTTTTGTAGTTTGTCCGTAGATGATCTAGATGGCATATAACTCAGCATCAGATTTGACAAGCAAACAGGAGATAAATTGTGAGTGGCCTTGAACACAAGTATGAGAATCTTTTAAATAATTCTCAAGCGTTCTTGCAGAAACTTAGGTGATATTAAAAGTAGGGTCACCAAGTTATATATCTGAACAGACTTAATCATTTTTGCTATTACATTTGAAATTTTCAGCATTTGCATATGTGCTCTGGAATCAACCCCATAATAGAGGGAATTGCACTAATCCATTCGAGTAAAGACAATAGCTGGAATCACTTTCTCAAAGTCAGCTGTGGATAGAAATGCCTCAGTCTAAATGAGAAAAGCAAGATATAACGATAATAAGAGTTCATCTTTAGGTCTCCATCCAAAACAACAATCATTTTTACACTGGTTTTAATAAAACCCAATGAGGAAGGGGCATTCAGACATTGCAGATCATTTTGTTTTTTAGGGTCAAACACAATAACTTCTGTTTCATTTTCATTCAAAAGCAAAATTTGCCACCATCTGTGCCGTAACCTCCTGTAAACATGCTGATAGGGCATCATCATTTGTCAAAACGTGCAGTAAATACAAAGATGCACATTTTCAGTGGATCTGGAAGCATTATTAACCATTTGTAACAGCATTCAGCTTCCATCATCTTTTGAGAATTCAGGGGATATCTTAACATTACTTAAACTCATTACTCAACATTAGGGGTGTTCTTGGCCATTTTTGTAGAAAACAACTAAATATCCCTTAAATCATAGGAAATTATAGGTGACATTGGTGTAGAAGCATGCACCCAAACCTGCAAGGGTGTAAATCTAAACTTCATATTCACTGTAAACTTATCACTAAAATCTGATTTATTTAATCACTTTAATGTTGTCCCGCAGGTCAACAATGATGTTGACCTAAGATCATCACAGACATGTTAAAATCAGAAAAGCTGTTTGGGATTTTTCTCTAATTTATTATGAGTAAATAATTCATGGTCCATTAATATGATACATTAGTCGGTCTATAGACATGAAGAGTTGACTGTTTAACGGCAAATGTCCCTTTTAAAACTTCACTTTTAATAAATCGAAATAAATAACAAAAACAGTGAACGGCATTACATACATGTAAATAAACATTCGCTCTTGACGCTTTGACATCATGCTCTGGCGCACGGTCGCGCGCGCGCCCCCTGTCGGGCGTAATGACGCCCTCTGACGTCACTTCAGCACCGTAGAGGAGAAACAGCTCCTTCCGCTGGACCGATGGAGCCGAACCTGTGATCATCCGATGGAGCTCGACAGGATTCACGCCAAATCAGACCGTGGTAGAAAGAGATAGAGGAGAACGCGCGTGGATAGTGCGTCTAACGCCGAGCTGAGAGGACAACATCGCATCCCGCCCGTCACCTGACAACGCGCGCGACAACAGCAACCCGCGGAGATTCGGTACCGTTCACCCACAACCCAAACACAACACGAGCTGCGCGTCGAGCTTGCGATGAAAAACACGGCTGAATAAATGCATGAATGATCGTGAGATAAATAGATGTGTGTAACCGTGTGTTTTTGTGTCAGTGTGTGTTTATTGTGTGTGTGTGTGTGTGTGTGTATGCGCGCGTGAGCGCAACCTCAGTCATTGCGGTACTTCACTGACGCCAATGACGTCACATCAAACGCGTGTATTAATGCGCGTGTCAGTCGTTCTTGTGTTTTTGAAAGAGCACGCTTGTTATTATACGACTCGCGTCAATAACGGTGTCACCGAAGAACGCGCACGCCACGAGAACGCGTGCGTTCATTATGCAATTTTGTCGTATTGTGCTGAGACTGAAGCGAGCGCGAGCGCGGGCGATGCGTGCGTCGGTGCGCGTGGAATCGCTTCTCTCTGTGTGTTTTTTTTATAGCGACACATTATGTTGAGATGAACGTGTGTTTATTACACAATAACTGAGTTCTGCTGTAGCTGATCTATATACTGAACTACCTTCATAACATCACAGAAATACTACAGCATGTGTGTTGAGTTGTGATACACTGATGTGTGTATTTAATCTGTCATCCTTTGTGTGGTTTTGTATATTGATTATAAATGTGTGTTTGATGTTAATAATGTGTTTCATAGATTTATGTGTCTGCTGATAACTTTAAAATTTTCTATTTGGGAGAAAATTAAGAATAAAAACACGAAGATCTTAATTGGAAAAGCACATCACTCAGGTTTTAATCATCTGAACTGCAGCATCCTTCATAAGTTTCAAAAAACAGCTCAAAACATACCTGTTATTTCACTAACCGATAAGTCTGTCTGTCTGTCTGTCTGTCTGCTCTCCTTGGTTTACTCCAGCTTTAATCCTCTTTATCATCACGGCCTTGTAAACTAATGCTACTGTTTAGCGTGTTGACCAAATGTTTATATGCTCTCCTACTTGTAAGTCGCTTTTTGATAAAAGTGTCTTCCAAATGAATAAAAGTAATTGAATAAATGTAATCATTTTCCAAAATCATGTTTTGTTACGTTATCATGTTTTAATTGTGTTAGTTGGCTGAATATTTTTGTATCACTATATAAAAACAACCCAAATGCAGTCTAATGGACATTAGTTGGAATTCAAAATAAAACAAAAATTTTCAACTTAACTCTTTGTAATAAAATATTGATGAAATATATGATATACACCTGGTTTGCTCTCCTGAAGTGGTATGTAATATATAGGCAGTATAATACTATCCATGTCATGTTGATATCAGACACACAGTGTGTAAATGCTGTTGTTATATTGAAGTGTTGTTGTGATTCCTCTTTGCAGCTGTGTTGAGGACCACCGCTGCTTCAGAGCGACTCTTCAGAGGTGTTCTTCTTCAGGGTGGGTGGGTAAATAAGCGGCCACCCCACACCTTCTGCCCCCATGGCGTGTGTCCACGAGCAACACGCCCCATCCCCCTCCCTCTCAGGGTTCAGCACCCCTCTCTCAGATCCCCCTTTCTGTCGGCCCGATCCCGAGGTGCCTGCGAGCACACCGGACACCGAACTGACCCCGACCCAGTGCGTTCTGCGCAACGTGCTCTCCATCGATCCCGTCGGGGGTGGGAGTGCCAACCACACCCACAGCAACAGCCCCACCCTGAGCGACGAGCCCGCCAACTTCTCCAATAGCGTGCTGAAGCTGCAGGAGGGCGGAGCTGAGGGCGGAGCCGTGCGCAACCAGTCGGACAGCTTCAGACTGCAGGCGGGCGGCGGGGGCTTCCTGGAGGGTTTGTTTGGATGTTTAAAGCCGGTGTGGACGATGATTGGCAAGGCTTACTCTACAGAGCACAAGCAGAGTCAGGAGGGTGAGTACCCACCGACTCCCTCGGTGAGAAACGCCGCTGACGTTTGAATGATTTAATGCAAGTGTGTATTTCAGAATTGTGGGAGGTCCCGTTCGAGGAGATCTCGGAGCTGCAGTGGGTGGGCAGTGGGGCGCAAGGGGCCGTTTTTCTGGGCAAGTTCCACGGCGAGGAGGTGGCTGTGAAAAAAGTTAGAGACATCAAGGAGACTGAGATCAAACATCTGCGCAAACTCAAGCACCCCAACATCATCACCTTCAAGTGAGTCAGAGCAAATAACATGTTTTTGTCATCATGCTCGTGAGCCGTGCGTGATGTATGTTTCAAGACATGTCTGAGCATCATTTGACCGTTGTGTGAAGGTCGGTCGGCGCATTAAAGAAACATTTGAAGCCAAGCATAAATCTGTCAATTCATACATGATTGACACATATGTCCCAGTCTGTCGTGCCCATTGTTCGTTTGTGAAAGCACAGTGGTGGAGCTCGAGCTTCATACAGACCATGAATGAAAACTAGTGTGACCCTGATCTGGCACTGAAGGATCATTATTAATCCTGTTAGGATTGTTGATTAGAGAGACAAGTGATCATTTACTTCCCAGAGTTCCTCAACTGAAGTGTCACAAATGTGATTTAAATGTATTAACAAACCAATTGCACAACGATATGAGCCTAAAGTCAATCTAATCAATCAAACTACAAATCATTGAGTTGATAACTGATAGCTCATTTAATTGAACAGAAATAAAAGAGCACCCAAAGTGTCTTAAACTGAGGGATCATATATTACAAATAATATATAAATAATCGGATTAATCACACATTTTTTCTGTGATTAATCACGATTAATCGCACATAACAATAATATTTTAAAATATACTTTTACATTTGAATAATTTCACATTCAATCTTCAAATTGATGTAGAAACAAAGTATTTCTTTAACAGCGTCATTTTATGAATGAAAGCAAACATTCTGATATTAGTACTGTGACTGATGTCTAAATGGATTATTTTAACATTAAATATAGCCATTGGACAGTATAAGGGAGAGCTATCATGTAGGAAATATACAGAAATTAAAGGAAGTTCTCAAACACTTTACAGTCTTTAATGCTAAATTTCAAATTAAATGCAGAAGAATTCTAGTAAAAGCTACAAAATCACATTGATTTCTTCTTTTCTCTTGTTCTTTGATGAACATTGTTGACAGGAGTGCCAGCAGCACGTTTAAGAGCGCTGCCCCTTTAAGAGCTGTCTCAGTATGCAGATCTGACCGTCACCGTACTCCCATTTCACAACTCTTTGCATTCATTTATGATTTTATTTTACACTTTGAAGTCTGTGCTTAAGAAAATGCTTGACAAAACGGGCTTTCTGACATAATCTTGTGTGGTTTTATTCATTCAAGCACAAAAGAGAAGTTAACATTGATGCGCTGTCTGACAGAGATTCACCGACGCAGCCTTTAGCCCGTGACTCACACCAGACTGGACCTCGCGTTGTGTTTTGGGTTAGCTAACCCCAACCCTAACCTAACCCTAACTCACTTGTATAGTAAATTCACCTCTGATTGGTCAGGAGATTTATGGGCGGAACTGGTATTGGTCGTTTGCTTAATGCTGTAAGAAATGCTACATAATCTAAATGTAATGCTGTAATCCACAGTAGTTCATTTCATTTAGATCAATTGTAGTTCTTTTTTTTATGTCAGGACCTTTTATCTTGAATTTGCAAGAGTTTTTTGTCATTTTTCTAAAGCCCCGCGTTATAAACATAATGTATGTTAGGTTAAATGGGAACCGATCTCTCTTATATGATTAATTATCTGTTAATGAAGCCATACAATACCTTAACAGTGACTCAGTTTTTGAAAATGTTGTTCAGGAAACCAGAGGCATAACCTGAAAATTGTATTCAAATACGACGCTTCCATATTCTTGTGTATCTCCAAATGAGTCATTCGCTCGTCCTCTATTTAAAAATGCGTTGCGCTGCTGCCAAACATCAAAACATAAAGCTTCTTTAAAATGTCAATCAACATCAAAAGATCAGTAGAGAATAAAACTTTGGAGTGGCTCATATCAGATATCAGGGCTGTCCAGTGTTTTGAGTTTTATGCCGCTGTGTCCTGGTCATCAGTGATGGCTGGCTGAAGAAGAGCAGATAGTAAAGCTTTGCATTAGTTGTGAGATCAGGATCTGTGCCTTGTAAACTGATAGGTATGCTCTTATATTCCTGATGTTGTGGAGTCAATGTTTTTGACATCTGATGTGTGAACATTACCCATGATTCATGGTGACCTGACATATAGCAGAGCTGTAATTGAAGCGGGCCAAGCACTGAACCTTGTAACCTCTCTGTTCTCAACAAAATCTTCAGCGTGTGTGAAAAGACTGAAAGCCTCGCAGAGTTGTACTGGTTTTAATCTGATCAGTAGACAGGTCAAGCTGGATGAGGACAGATGATGTTCTTGAGCTTTGAGCTTCAGTAAGTAATAGTAGCTCTCTTGAGACATTGTTGAGCTCTGGTTCAGAACATCGTGAATTGTGGGTGAATGATCCCTTTAAAGCTGATCCACACTGAATGTTACATTCAATCTGATATCCTAATATCTATACAGGTCAGCATTGATTCATGAACCCCATAGAGCTAGTTCAATTATTATTACAGCCGTGAATTTGAAGTGCTCTGAACAGAACATTTGCAGACTGACACCTGTAAGTAAACTGTTAAATGTCTGTTTAGTGATGTTCAGTGCTGTAAGTGTACTGCTACTGTGCCATTAAAACACTCAATGACCTCCACAATCCTACATGTATGTGTTTGCCCCAAGTTTTCCTGCAGGTCAGGGTTGTCTCACTTAAAAGTTGTGTGAAACCAGCCATAATCATCTAAACAGAGTTCATGGTTTAGTTCAAAACAAACACAAATCTGTGATCGAGCAGGAACATATAAGTAAGTTTATAATAATGAGAGAGATGTACCAAGACTGAGCCCATTATTCAGAGTGATATTTGCCGATAATGATTCTGAAGATTAAGTGAATATTATTGAACTTTCTGAATGTTATTAATTCATATAATAACTAGTATTTTTGAACATCAAGCTGGAGATGTTTCAGAGCATAAATTATTTGCATGTTCTTGTCATGATTCTCATTGAAGACCCAAGTGCAGACAGCAGGTGGCAGCAACAATAATTTTGTTTAAAGAATAAAACAAAAACCCACGATGGGGGGAAAAACACAATAACCAAAGACTTTACAAAAGGCAATCAAAAACTTCCCACAAGAGGGCAAAACAAGAACTAAACCCAAAAGCAAACAAAACTCACTAATAAACCGGAACAAGGCAAGGATAAGGCACGATTGGAATCAGGACCAAGAAAAGTTGAAATACAAAATGAACCAGCACAAGACAATGAACACGAGGGCATTATAAAGGGAAACTAACACAGGATAATTAACAAGCGGCAGGTGTGGGTAATGAGACACTGGTGGAAAGCTAAACAGGGAATGAGATGGCGGGAACAGAGAAGAGGACCAGACAGAGACTATAGAAGGCCGAAAGCTTCAAAATCTCTCTCTCCACATAAAATCTAAGGCTTCGCCATGAACCTGCCACAAGACCGAGAATAGACATGACATGATGAGGAAGACTCATGTCATGACAGTTCTTGTCCTCTTTTGATTGACAGGATATATTGGCCCTGATCATTAACTGTTTTTAAACTATTAACATAAACCTCAATACCCAATATTGGTCGATATATCGGTGTATTTCTTATAGTATATTTGATCCTTTTGGTTCAGATTTTGTGGGAGGTGTCAGTTTGACATCGTTTGACTTTAACCCACGTAAAGAGATGTAAAGAAACACACTTTAGGGTGATTCAGCTTTAAGAAACAAAACAAGAAGGACAGAGAACAGACAGATGATCTACAACAACTGACCACACGATTAACACACAAACACCTGCTGGGAATGCAAAGAAGTGTAACCAATCAACAGAAGAACATACATGACAGATTTCATGAGCACACAGCCTGTCTTCCACACACCAGTTCTTGTGTTTGACATCATTCTACAGAGACACAACAGAAGCAGCTGATGTGAATGTCTCTTACAACTGTATTTGTCTTTTAATGATGTATTCATTTATTATCTTAGCTTTGTGTTTTTGTCCAAAGAAGATCCAGATTAAAATGTAAACACATACTGTATGTGCCACAACATAGAACAACATGCTATACTTCTGTTCCTGTGAATGAAGATGCTATTATTGACATAATCAATCACAACAAAACTCCTGTGTTTGGAAGAACTGCACTTTTTCTACATTCAAGTTTACACTTCTCAACACATTTCAGTGGTTTACGATCTAATTGATGAATTGGATTGTTAATAGGAATGAAGGGTTGTCATGAGGAATAGTTGCCTGCTATTCCTCCACTAGATGGCATTATGTTTAGTGAGATGTTATGGAGTTATAAAGGTAATGACCACATGTTGAATGTCCCGATTCACATTCTATCCACCCTAAACAGTGCTCCAGATGAAACAGTGTTGGGCAAGTAACCTATAAAAAGTCCTTCATTACTAGTTACTAATGACATATTCAATAGTGCAATTAGACAAATGACTCTCTCCAAAAGTATTTCATATATTATTACTAATGAGTTTCTATATCCTTCATCAACCTTGATTAGTTCAGTCATTCAAAGACAGACATGAAACGGCTCTTTTAATTCATTAATACTAATATTAAACTACATGAAGTAGAATTGATAACTGACCAAAGATTACAGATCAGATAATCTACACTTTGAGATAATAAAACTTTTGAAGTTTGAATTCTGATGTCAGTTCCACTATTGCACACACACACACACACACACATATATGACACACAGTATTTAGAGATATCACCACTGAAGTATCGTAGATTAGACCTTATTGATGTAAGACTGGAGCTGACTGCAGACATTTCAGATGTGACCGTGAAGTCTCCTTAAAGACACTTACCCAGAAACACCTTACAAACTTGTTGGCAAAGAACCATTTGTGTCATTAATTTATCAAAGTGTCATTACATATAAACATATATACGTCCTATATCCTAACACGTCTGTGTGTTGTTCAGGGGCGTGTGCACACAGGCTCCGTGTTACTGTCTCATCATGGAGTACTGTGCACAGGGACAGCTGTATGAAGTGCTGCGAGCCGGCAGAAAGATCACACCGTCACTTCTGGTGGACTGGGCCATGGGCATCGCCGGAGGAATGAACTACCTCCACCTTCACAAGATCATCCACAGAGATCTCAAATCACCAAAGTACATCAACACACACACACTTTCATATCCTCTTCATCAGCTTTCAGTCCTGCAAGAGTTTTTCTCTTAAATCCAATAAAAAGTAAAGCTTTAGTAGCTTTACACGAGAATGACAGGAGGAGGGACAGCAGTCTTGTGTGTGTCTCTTAGAGTTTTTGCATGTGTTGTGTTACAGTATGTTGATCACACACGATGATCTGGTGAAGATCTCAGACTTCGGCACGTCTAAAGAACTCCGAGATAAGAGCACCAAGATGTCGTTTGCTGGCACCGTGGCCTGGATGGCACCCGAGGTCATCCGAAATGAACCCGTGTCTGAGAAAGTGGATATCTGGTATGAGATCTACAGCGGATGCGAGCGCGACAGCAGATCGAGCCGCTCGTTGATTTGTGAATGATGTCATCTGCAGGTCATTTGGTGTTGTTCTGTGGGAGATGCTGACCGGTGAGATCCCGTATAAAGACGTGGACTCCTCCGCCATCATATGGGGCGTCGGAAACAACAGCCTGCAGCTTCCACTTCCAGAAAGCTGCCCAGACGGATTCAAGATCCTCCTCAGACAGTGCTGGTGAGCCGTGCTTCACCCAAATGGGTTTAAACACCGGTGTTAAGAGAGCACTGTGGCCGATATAACACAAATACAATTATATGAGAACATGAGAGACGGACAGAAAGTTAGTGAAACTAAATGAACAATTATTGTGTGTTACAGTAGTAACAGACTTAAACACATGAAAGGTCCACACATGACATTGGATGAATTGTGGGCAGCTTAACATGGTGTACACTTTACTGCGGTCACTACATTACTGAGTGTCAAATGCCTGCTTTACATATTGGTGACATTTCTTTGAATAAAATGCCAACGTGCTGTATGGCAGCCAGACAAAATATCATCCATGTGTAAAAATACATCAACCGATATACTGTTGAGACACAATCAGACAGACAGAGACAGCGTTTGGGCTCTGATATTATTAGAAATGTAGAAATGAGAGACAACAGTTTTAACTCTTGTAATGTGTGTGTGTGTGTGTGTGTGTGTAGGAACTGCAAACCCAGGAACAGGCCGTCATTCAGACAGATTCTGTTGCATTTGGACATCGCCTCTGCAGACGTGCTGTCTACACCACAGGAGACGTACTTTAAATCACAGGTGAACTATACAACACAACAACTCTGTACTACACAACATCTGCTGGTTTGATTCATCAAGGATTCGCTATTTAGTTTTTTATAGACTTCACAATCAGTTCAAAAACTCAGAACACAACCCCAATATTCACACTGTGTGTGTGTCTGCGTGTGTGTGTGGGTGCGTGTTTGTGCATGTGTCTGTGTGTGTGTGCATGTGTGCAGGCGGAGTGGCGTGAGGAGGTGAAGCAGCACTTTGAGAAGATAAAGTCTGAGGGAACGTGTCTTCATCGTCTGGATGAAGAGTTGATAAACCGCCGTCGAGAGGAGCTCAGGTGAAGACATGACATCATCTCAAACTCATCGTTCATATTTGAGTTTAATCTCAGAGTGATTGTCTACTTCTTCAGTGTTTTAGGGGTCAGCTGATGTTTGTTGAATAATAAGGTGGGATATAAGCGTGTCATTGTGTTTGTGTGTGTGTGTAACAGACACGCTCTTGACATCAGAGAACACTATGAGAGAAAACTGGAGAGAGCTAATAATCTTTACATGGAACTGAATGCCGTCATGCTACAGCTGGAGCTCAAAGAGAAAGAGCTGCTCCGGTAAAAAATATCCTTTCATATCTCCTTTCATTTCCTGCTTCTTCTCAAATAGTCACTAGGCTTTAATTGATCATGATCTCTTTCTCTCTCTCTCTGTGTGCAGGAGAGAACAATGTCTGGACAAGAAATATCCCAGCCTCTTCAAACATCACCCCTCAACCACAGTAGACAAACTCATCAAGAAGCGAAGTGTCCCGCAGAAACTGCCCCCCCACGGCAAGAGGTGATGATGATCACCACACAAAAGAATGAATCACTCCATCAGCAGCAGAAGATGCGTCTCATTTAACCTTTATTGTCTTTCATATTAAGGCCGGATCTCCTGAGGTCAGAGATCATTCTGCCTAAGATGGACGCTGGCGTGCTCCAGGTGAACGTCCCACCCTGTGCGAAACCCACCTCGCCGAGCCGCGCTCGCAGGGTGAAAACTCGCCACCGGAGGAGCGGCCGAGGCAGCAGCGGGGATCTCTCAGCCGCCAAACATTCATCTGCCCCTCCCAGCCGAGAGAGAGAGCCCACCCTGCCCAGCACCCCCACGCCCGCTCCACCCCTCGCCGAAACAGATCCAGGGACCGCGGCGGGGGAGGGTCAGCTGGAGCCGCCCCCGTTAAAGCTGTCCTCCTCCAGCCCCGATCTGCTGTGCTCCACCCGCCGTGTGGAACACGGGGTCAGCGGAGCCGTTGCGACCGAAGCCCTGGGCGGAGAAACGGCGGGCGGGGCAGGGGTGGGCTTAGATGAGACTCCACCCAGAAGTGACACGGCGAGCGAGGACGCGGCCTCGCTGCCGTTCTCCAGCAGTCCTGACTCGCCCTGCTGCGGCAGAAGTGGAGCTGTGGGCCGCGCTCATGCAGAGGAGAGAGAGGAGGGCACCGGAGCCATTCGGTTACCCAGAGGATCCAGCGGAAGTCACCTGACCCCGTCTGCCATCCTGTACAGAGCTGCCATCACACGCAAACAGGTAGAGATGACACAATTTTCTTGCAATCCTATGAAATGTGGTGAAACAGAATTCATATAAAGCCTTGCCTATTTATGAACATTTCTATGAGTTCTGCCGCTTGATCTAAACATGTGCGTCTCCAAAACACTGAATCCGCATGACAGCGATGAGTCCATCCTCATAAACTGTTCTTGAACTCGTGTCCGATCACCTCTAAACATGCGTGTGAATTCTCTCATGTTGTATGTGTTGTTCGTTCACCAGCGGCGTGGCGTCTCATCTGAAGAAGAGGAGGGTGAGGTGGACAGTGAGGTTGAGTTACCAAGACGACGGTAAGAATCAAGAGTAGCAGGTCACGTGAGTCTAGCTTGCATCAGTCGTTCAAAGGTGCAGCTAATCGACGTTAACCATCAGTCACACAACACACAACAGATTAAAGATGCACTGCTTCTTATCAGCCGCTGACTGCATTACATAGCCAAAATATCACTTTATTTACTTTATTTGATCAAATCTTGCTCATTTGAAAAAACTTTTATTTGTCATTTTATTTAAGTTGATTGTTTATTTGTCATTTTATTTAAGTTGATCGTTTATATGTCATTTTATTTAAGTTGATCGTTTATTTGTCATTTTATTTAAGTTGATTGTTTATTTGTCATTTTATTTAAATTGATCGTTTATTTGTAATTTCATTTAAGTTGATTGTTTATTTGTCATTTTATTTATGTTGATCGTTTATTTGTCATTTTATTTAAGTTGATTGTTTATTTGTCATTTTATTTAAGTTGATCGTTTATATGTCATTTTATTTAAGTTGATCGTTTATTTGTCATTTTATTTAAGTTGATTGTTTATTTGTCATTTTATTTAAGTTGATCGTTTATTTGTCATTTTATTTAAGTTGATTGTTTATTTGTCATTTTATTTAAGTTGATCGTTTATTTGTAATTTCATTTAAGTTGATTGTTTATTTGTCATTTTATTTATGTTGATCGTTTATTTGTCATTTTATTTAAGTTTAACGTTTATTTCTCATTTTATTTAAGTTGATTGTTTATTTCTCATTTTATTTATGTTGATCGTTTATTTGTCATTTTATTTAAGTTGATCGTTTATTTGTCATTTTATTTAAGTTAAACGTTTATTTGTCATTTTATTTAAGTTGATTGTTTATTTCTCATTTTATTTAAGTTGATCGTTTATTTGTCATTTTATTTAAGTTGATCGTTTATATGTCATTTTATTTAAGTTTATTGTTTATTTCTCATTTTATTTAAGTTGATCGTTTATTTGTCATTTTATTTAAGTTGATCGTTTATTTGTCATTTTATTTAAGTTGATCGTTTATTTGTCATTTTATTTAAGTTTATTGTTTATTTCTCATTTTATTTAAGTTGATCGTTTATTTGTCATTTTATTTAAGTTAAACGTTTATTTGTCATTTTATTTAAGTTTATTGTTTATTTCTCATTTTATTTATGTTGATCGTTTATTTGTCATTTTATTTAAGTTGATCGTTTATATGTCATTTTATTTATGTTAAACGTTTATTTGTCATTTTATTTAAGTTTATTGTTTATTTGTCATTTTATTTATGTTGATCGTTTATTTGTCATTTTATTTAAGTTGATCGTTTATATGTCATTTTATTTAAGTTGATCGTTTATTTGTCATTTTATTTAAGTTAAACGTTTATTTGTCATTTTATTTAAGTTGATCGTTTATATGTCATTTTATTTAAGTTTATTGTTTATTTCTCATTTTATTTAAGTTGATCGTTTATTTGTCATTTTATTTAAGTTGATCGTTTATATGTCATTTTATTTAAGTTGATCGTTTATTTGTCATTTTATTTAAGTTAAACGTTTATTTGTCATTTTATTTAAGTTGATCGTTTATATGTCATTTTATTTAAGTTGATCGTTTATATGTCATTTTATTTAAGTTGATCGTTTATGTCATTTTATTTAAGTTGATCGTTTATTTGTCATTTTATTTAAGTTAAACGTTTATTTGTCATTTTATTTAAGTTGATCGTTTATATGTCATTTTATTTAAGTTTATTGTTTATTTCTCATTTTATTTAAGTTGATCGTTTATTTGTCATTTTATTTAAGTTGATCGTTTATATGTCATTTTATTTAAGTTGATCGTTTATTTGTCATTTTATTTAAGTTAAACGTTTATTTGTCATTTTATTTAAGTTGATCGTTTATATGTCATTTTATTTAAGTTTATTGTTTATTTCTCATTTTATTTAAGTTGATCGTTTATTTGTCATTTTATTTAAGTTGATCGTTTATATGTCATTTTATTTAAGTTGATCGTTTATTTGTCATTTTATTTAAGTTAAACGTTTATTTGTCATTTTATTTAAGTTGATCGTTTATATGTCATTTTATTTAAGTTGATCGTTTATATGTCATTTTATTTAAGTTGATCGTTTATGTCATTTTATTTAAGTTGATCGTTTATTTGTCATTTTATTTAAGTTGATCGTTTATATGTCATTTTATTTAAGTTGATCGTTTATATGTCATTTTATTTAAGTTGATCGTTTATGTCATTTTATTTAAGTTGATCGTTTATGTCATTTTATTTAAGTTGATCGTTTATTTGTCATTTTATTTAAGTTGATCGTTTATTTGTCATTTTATTTAAGTTGATCGTTTATTTGTCATTTTATTTAAGTTGATCGTTTATTTGTCATTTTATTTAAGTTGATCGTTTATTTGTCATTTTATTTAAGTTGATCGTTTATTTGTCATTTTATTTAAGTTGATCGTTTATATGTCATTTTATTTAAGTTGATTGTTTATATGTCATTTTATTTAAGTTGATCGTTTATATGTCATTTTATTTAAGTTGATCGTTTATTTCTCATTTTATTTAAGTTAAACGTTTATTTGTCATTTTATTTAAGTTGATCGTTTATATGTCATTTTATTTAAGTTGATCGTTTATATGTCATTTTATTTAAGTTGATCGTTTATGTCATTTTATTTAAGTTGATCGTTTATTTGTCATTTTATTTAAGTTGATCGTTTATTTGTCATTTTATTTAAGTTGATCGTTTATATGTCATTTTATTTAAGTTGATCGTTTATGTCATTTTATTTAAGTTGATCGTTTATTTGTCATTTTATTTAAGTTGATCGTTTATTTGTCATTTTATTTAAGTTGATCGTTTATATGTCATTTTATTTAAGTTGATCGTTTATTTGTCATTTTATTTAAGTTGATCGTTTATATGTCATTTTATTTAAGTTGATCGTTTATTTGTCATTTTATTTAAGTTGATCGTTTATATGTCATTTTATTTAAGTTGATCGTTTATTTGTCATTTTATTTAAGTTGATCGTTTATTTGTCATTTTATTTAAGTTGATCGTTTATTTGTCATTTTATTTAAGTTGATCGTTTATGTCATTTTATTTAAGTTGATCGTTTATTTGTCATTTTATTTAAGTTGATCGTTTATATGTCATTTTATTTAAGTTGATCGTTTATTTGTCATTTTATTTAAGTTGATCGTTTATATGTCATTTTATTTAAGTTGATTGTTTATTTGTCATTTTATTTATTCTTTTGTATTTCAAAAAAAGTGATGTGAAAGATGTTTATTTTGTGCTCTCTGTCATTAACAGCCGGCCAACCAGCATCACCAAATGTCAGTCAGTGTCCACTTTCAGTTCAGAGAATCTGTCCGTGTCAGAGGGGGAGGAGGGTCACACCACTGACCACTCCCACAGCGGCACGCCTGACGTGGTCAGCACCAATACAGACGAGCGTCTGGATGACCGCAGCGATGACCTCATCTCTCAGGGCTCAGAGATCCCCGCTGACATCACTGAGCCTACGCTGTCTGAAAGAGCAGCTGCCGCCCTCGAGCTGGAGAGAGCCAACTTTGACCTGGAGCAAAATATCCTGGAGGTACACAAACAAACACACGCACTGACGTGAACCCAGAACAGATGAACGGATATATAATGTGTGTGTGATCCCCAGACTCGTGCTCTGTGTGAGGATTCAGACTGTGACAGCGCTGAACTCGACCAATCAGGGAGCGGAGAGCCCAGTCGTCCGCCGAGCGCCGGAGGATGGGGTCAGGCTCCTCAAAACTGAACCAGCACACATGCTGACTCTCCCTGACACCCTGCCGAGCTGACGAACACAACACAACCGTGTAAAAAAGAAGAAATCCTCTGGTCAAAACAATGTTGTGATTGTGAACTGCCTCATGACCAGGGCATCGCCACGGAAACAAACTCATCAGGAAGAGCATCTCACCATCACCCCGTCAGCTATAGCTGTGTTTGTATTGTTAGACTTCATATGTAGTGCAGATACACACGAGCGAGCGTTCACATGCTAAAGATTCAGTGTGTAGTGTTTACATGGGGACTGACTACACAACACTTCTATGTACAGGTAGAAGGTGCACGTCTCACATGACCGTCATGCCCTGAATATCATGTAAATATATTTTTAGGACACACACACTGTAACACACGACGATAAAGAGGGTTAAATGTAAATCATTGTCCTGATCAGACGTGAGTTCAGACAACAGCAGATGTGTATCATGAACACAAGTATACAAACACTCTTCCGTGACCTCTTCTCTACTTTTTCTTTCCTAGGGACATGCAATATGTACATTTCAACTGATTTTAAAGAAGCACTTTTATTTTCTGTACAAACAAAGGAAAATCACAAACAACAATAATATTTAAAAAAACTATGTATATAAATTTTAGCTTGCAAGATGTAGATGTATGAGAAGTGTAAAGTCCTGAAGATGCATGATATACATTTTTATGTATTTTAATTTTTAAATCAATTGTTTTTATACATCTAAAGAAATGTTTGCACTTTTTTTACCTTGAATGTGTAATAACGTTGTGTTGCTTGTAGGCACTTTACAGTAGGATGTTTATATACACGATCAAATATTGTATTTATGATACATAATAATGAGAGATACCCATCTCCAGCATATGTTATTAAGACATGTTTTAAAGAAACACCGTAAACCACATCACCTTTCTTTTTTGAAGCCATGACTTTAGGTGTAAATGGAGCTTTATATGCAGGGAGGGGTAAAGAGTAAAGTGTAAGAAGACTGTAAAAATGTAAAAAGTGGAAAATTGTTCAAACTATTGGAAGCCCTGTTGTGATTGAATTATTATCGTTTAAATTCTGCGATTGGTTTACACGGATGTAGACAGCAATAATCCGACTATGACAGTAATCTGAATTTGAAAAACATATTTCTGATGATTGTGACACATTTGGAATAAGCATGACTGAACTGACATGTGGACTATTTTAATCGCATTACTGCAGAAATGTAAACTCTTCTTGTACAGCAATCAGATCGCTTGACAACACCTTTTACCTTCCAATGTTTGTGAAAATAAAATATATCAGTATAAAATCACTGCTGTCTGTATTATGATGATTTACAGTTCATTTAACAGTTACGTCTATCGTATGTACACATGATGATCTTGATCTAATGAGTATTCAGGAATCCAGTGTGGATTTAAATTAAAATGGGTTCTCACGCGTTCTGTTGTCTTTTGTCCGGTGTAGACATGTGATCTCAGAATTATATGATGCGCTGCTGACGCCCCTGGCAACCCCTCAGAACTCATGACGTCACTCAGTGCTCATGCTTGCGGAGACTGTAGATTATGTGAATTGTCTGGGACGTTATTCATCAGTGTTAGAAGAGATCCTTCAACAAGCTCAAAAGAGGAGAGATTTTATCATCCTATTTCCTGAAGGATTTTGTAAGATTCTGTCTTGACCTTGTAGAGCTACTTACTGTAATATCAGAAAAAGGAGGAAATCATTTTGACTCATTTTATAAAGGTGTACAAATGACTTAGTGGTTCAAACCTGTTCTCGGGGACCCACTCTGCACATGTGTGTCTCCCTTATTTCAGTCCTTAATATCTGCCGTAATGGACTGAGGATTTGAGTCAGGTGTGTTATATAAGGGAGACACATGCGAAAAGTGCAGAGCAGTTGCTCTCAGGGACCATCACGTCACAGAAGAGCGATGAGCGCGTCCTCGCGGCGCTGAGAAAAGACATGGTGGTCACGTGACACCGAGTGTGATCCGCTTCAGCCTCAACATTCTGTGATCTAAGCGCATAGAAACCACCCGCACACAAGTGAAAATACTGTGATTAAGAATAAAACAATGAGATTCATGATTCAGATCGATCCGTCACAGAAAGCGTCTGAAGCTCCGCCCATTTCCCTGAGCTGTTGGATGCGAAGCGTCAGAGACACGCCCTGAATCCGCATCCCTCATGACAACAGCATCAGCAGCATCAGCATCATCACTGCAGGAGAAGCTTTACACCCGCAAATAAACGCCGCAGAAACGACGAGACATTTAATAAGTGTAAACGATCATCATTTATCCAAAGGTTTGATCGGTGCTCAAGTTTAGACGTTTGACGCCGCGTTTACTTCGACGATCCGCCGCCGCCATTTGCTCGAGTTCAGGCCGTTGCTCAGGCTTCATCTCGCGCTCTGATATATTCATCTGATCTCGTGTTTTATTCTCAGTTTGATCTCGAGGTTAGTGTGACATCATGACGGACGCGGTGTCTGAGTGTAATATTAAAGTGTTGTGTCGCTTCAGGCCTTTGAATCAGGCCGAAATCCTGCGAGGGGACAAATTCCTGCCCACCTTTCAAGGAGACGACACCGTCACCATCGGGGTGAGAAAAACACTCAACAGTGATGACATCATCACAGCGACTTTATCTTAAATACACTTCATTATATTTCAATATGTGTGTGTGTTATATCATTATTGTTCGTGATAATATGTAATGACATCTCATCTCATCTGTGCTCTGTCACTCATCGTGTTGTTTCATGTTTCACTCATGTGTACAGTATGTGTACAGTATGTGTACAGTATGTGTACAGTATGTGTAAGTTGTGATGGGTTAAGAGGACTCAGAGTGATGCTTTGAATGGAGGGAGTGGCAGGTGATGTACGGCTGTAAAGATGGAAATAAATCAATACTGAGTAGAATATCGGCTGTGTGATATAGAGAATATGTGTGTGTGTTATAAAGTTCTCTCTCTCTCTCTCTCTCTGTCTCTCTCTCTCTCTCTCTGTCTCTCTCTCTCTGTCTCTCTCTCTGTCTCTCTCTCTCTCTCTCTCTGTCTATCTCTCTCTGTCTCTCTCTCTCTCTCTCTCTCTCTCTCTCTCTCTCTCTCTGTCTCTCTCTCTCTCTCTCTCTCTCTCTCTCTGTCTCTCTCTCTCTCTCTCTCTCTCTCTCTCTCTCTCTCTCTCTCTCTCTCTGTCTCTCTCTCTCTCTCTCTCTCTCTCTCTCTCTCTCTGTCTCTCTCTCTCTCTCTGTCTATCTCTCTCTCTCTCTCTCTCTCTCTCTCTCTCTCTCTCTCTCTCTCTCTCTCTCTCTGTCTATCTCTCTCTGTCTCTCTCTCTCTCTCTGTCTCTCTCTCTCTCTCTCTCTCTCTCTCTCTCTCTCTCTCTCTCTCTCTCTCTCTCTCTCTCTCTCTCTCTCTCTCTTAAATGTAATTAAATGTAATATGTGGTGTAATGACTTCCTCTGGCATGTTGTTTTGTGTCCACAGGGTAAATCGTATGTGTTTGATCGTGTGTTTCCCACTAACACCACTCAGGAGCAGGTCTATAACGCCTGTGCCAAACAGATCGTCAAAGGTCAGTGTGTGCGTCTGTGTGTTTGCGTGAGTGTGTGGGTGTGCGTGAGTGTGTGTGTGTGCGTGAGTGTGTGTGTGCACGTGTGTGTGTGCGTGAGTGTGTGCGTGTGAGTGTGTGTGTGCGTGTGTGTGTGTTTGTGTGTGTGTGAGTGTGTGTGCGTGAGTGTGTGCACGTGTGTGTGCACGTGTGTGTGTGTGTGCGTGAGTGTGTGCGTGTGTGTGTGTGTGTGCGTGAGTATGTGTGTGAGTGAGTGTGTGTGTGTGTGTGTGTGTGTGCGTGAGTGTGTGTGTGTGTGCGTGAGTGTGTGTGTGTGTGTGTGTGTGTGTGTGTGAGTGTGTGTGTGTGTGTGTGCGTGTGTGTGTGTGTGTGTGTGTGTGCGTGAGTGTGTGTGTGTGTGTGCGTGAGTGTGTGTGTGTGTGTGTGTGAGTGTGTGTGTGTGTGTGTGTGTGCGTGAGTGTGTGTGTGTGTGTGTGTGCGTGAGTGTGTGTGTGTGTGTGTGTGTGTGTGTGTGCGTGAGTGTGTGTGTGTGTGTGCGTGAGTGTGTGAGTGTGTGTGCGTGAGTGTGTGTGTGTGTGTGTGTGTGTGTTAATGCTCCTCTGAATGTTTTCTAATACATTAGTTTATATAGAGTATAAGTTAAGGCTGTTGATTTGTCGTGAGTTTTGTGTTATTCAATTGTGTGTGTAGCTGAAGCTGAATTATGAAATGCCACTCATGATGACTCGGTGTTTCGATCTGTCCCGTGTGTGTGTGTAGATGTGCTGGGGGGGTACAATGGCACAATCTTTGCGTATGGACAGACGTCCTCTGGGAAGACTCACACTATGGAGGTATGTCAGGTTTTCAGCGGTTCATACTCAGAATGATGCAGCTGAAATCCGCGGATGATTGGAGTGTGTTTGTGGCTTCACCCGCAGGGTAACTTACACGACCCTCAGCAGATGGGCATCATCCCTCGTATCGCAGAGGACATCTTCAATCACATCTTCTCAATGGATGAGAACCTGGAGTTTCACATCAAAGTAAACACACACAACACTTCATAGTGTTCATTAAGTTCTGCTCTTGAGCGTCATGACACTGTTATGACACTGTCATGACAGCATCTTTAACTCGGATTCCTGTTCTCAGGTGTCCTACTTTGAGATCTACATGGAGAAGATCCGTGATCTTTTGGATGGTTTGTGGAAACACAACTTGTGCATATGAGAAGTGTTTGTTGTCCAGTCCTCAGTCTTTAATTCTCTCTTCTGTGTTTTTAGTCACAAAGACCAACCTGTCTGTGCACGAGGACAAGAACCGTGTCCCGTATGTGAAGGTGATCAGTCGCTCATATTCTGAGGAGACCTCATATACATGACAAGATGAATGTACACGTGTGTGTGTTGTGTGTTCAGGGCTGCACCGAACGCTTTGTGTCTAGTCCTGAGGAGGTGATGGATGTCATAGATGAGGGGAAGTCCAATCGTCACGTCGCTGTCACCAGTGAGATAATAAACCTTCATCTGAACCTCTCACACATACTGTCACCCCAAAATACTGCATCTGGATTCAGAATATACATATAAAAAGTGTTTATTAAAGTTTCTCAAATGCACGTAAATAAGACAAACTTGTGTTCATTTCATTGAAGAAAAGTATTGCAAAAATTATTCACTAAGGAAAAGAGACAATAACTGAATAAAAATGTATTCATGATAATTGTTATAAAATATGAATTTGAGTAGACACAGTCTCTCACCTCATCCAGGACACCGATGACCGTCAGATGATGATGTGTTTTCTCTGTCAGATATGAACGAGCACAGCTCTCGCAGTCACAGCATCTTCCTGATCAACATCAAACAGGAACATGTGGAGACAGAGCAGAAACTCTGTGGAAAGCTCTATCTGGTGGATCTGGCCGGCAGTGAGAAGGTTGTGTGTCTAGAATCTTTCATTATTAAACAAGTCTCGTGTGATTTTTATGAGCAGGTTTACTGTGAGGTTTTCTTCATTCTTCTTACTGTTGCTTGCAAAATTACTGTTGCGATTACCTTCGTTTCAGCATCAGAGAGTATTGTAATGTAGTGTTCAGATAAATCAGATTTTTTTTATAATTTAGGAAAATGTTCACATTATACTTTCTCAAATAAAGTGTGTGATGAAAGAACACAATTGAAATGTCACCTCTCGATGTCTCATGTGTAAACATAGGAAAACAACAACAACAGCTTCAATGACTCTTGAATGAGTGAATAAACGATGGCTGATTGGTGGTAAAGCATCAGCTGATGTCAGTGTGTTGTGTGGATGTAGGTCAGTAAGACGGGTGCGGCTGGAGCTGTTCTGGATGAAGCTAAAAACATCAACAAGTCTCTGTCTTCTCTGGGAAACGTCATCTCTGCTCTCGCTGAGGGAACCGTAAGCTAAACACACACACACATCACACACACACACATCACACACACTCTCATGGGTTTGTCTTGTGTGTGAGCAGAAGAGTCACGTGCCGTACCGGGACAGTAAGATGACCAGGATCCTGCAGGACTCTCTGGGTGGAAACTGTCGCACAACCATGTTCATCTGCTGCTCCCCCTCCAGCTACAATGATCCTGAGACCAAATCCACCCTCATGTTTGGACAGCGGTAATACACACAAATACATGCACACGCATGTATACACACACGCACGGACACGCGCAAGCACACACACACGCATATACACGCACGCACACTCACACCACCACGCATATACACACACACGCATATACACACACACACACGCAAATACACACACACACAAATACACAGGCACACACACACACGCAAATACACACACACAGGCACACACACACACGCATATACACACACGCATATACACACACACGCACGCACACACACGCATATACACACACACGCATATACACACACACACGCATATACACACACGCGCACACACACACGCGCACACACACACACGCAAATACACACACACACACACAGGCATATACACACACGCACACACGCATATACACACACACACATACAGTTGAAAGAAAAAGTATGTGAACCCTTTGGGCTTACTTGGATTTCTTCATAAATTGGTCATAAAATGTGTTCTGATCTTCATCTAAGTCACAACAATAGAGAAACACAGTCTGCTTAAACTAATACCGCACAAACATAATATGTTTTCATGTTTTTATTGAACACAACATGTAAACATTCATAGTGCAGGGTGGAAAAAGTATGTGAAACCCTAGGCTAATGACTTCTCCAAGAGTTAATTGGAGCCAAGAGTCAGCCAACCTAGGGTCCAATCAATGTGATCCATGCCTCGCACAAAAGAGCTCTCAGAAGACCTACGATCAAGAATTGTTGACTTACATAAAGCTGGAAAGGGCTACAAAAGTATATCTAAAAGCCTTGATGTCCATGTGTCCACGGTAAGACAGATTGTCTACAAATGGAGAAAGTTCAGCACTGTTGCTACACTCCCTAGGCGTGGTCGTCCTGTAAAGATGACTGCAAGAGCACAGCGCAGAATGCTCAATGAGGTGAAGAAGAATCCTAGAGTGTCAGCTAAACACTTACAGAAATCTCTGGCACATGCTAACATTTTTGTTGACAAATCTACAATAAGGAAAACATTTAAAAAGATTGGACTTCATGGGAGGACACCACGGAGGAAGCCACTGCTGTCCAAAAAAAACATTGCAGCACGTTTGAAGTTTGCAAAAGAGCACCTGGATGTTCCACAGCACTACTGGCACAACATTCTGTGGACAGATGAAACCAAAATTGAGTTGTTTGGAAAGAACACACAACGCTATGTGTGGAGAACAAAAGGCACAGCACACCAACATCAAAACCTCATCCCAACTGTGAAATATGGTGGAGGGGGCATCATGGTTTGGGGCTGCTTTGCTGCCTCAGGCCCTGGACGGATTACTGTCATCGATGGAAAAATGAATTCCAAAGTTTATCAAGACATTTTGCAGGAAAACTTAAGACCATCTGTCCGCCAACTGAAGCTTAACAGAGAATGGACGATGCAACAGGACAACCACCCAAAGCATAGAGGTAAATCAACAACAGAATGGGTTCAACAGAAGAAAATACGCCTTCTGGAGTGGCCCAGTCAGAGTCCTGACCTCAACCCGATTGAGATGCTGTGGCATGACCTCAAGAGAGCGATTCACACCAAACATCTCGAGAATATTGCTGAACTGAAACACTTTTGTAAAGAGGAATGGTCCAAAATTTCTCCTGACTGTTGTGCAGGTCTGATCTGCAACTATAGGAAACGTTTGGTTGAGGTTATTGCTGCCAAAGGAGGGTCAACCAGTTATTAAACCCAAAGGTTCACATACTTTTTCCACCCTGCACTATGAATGTTTACATGTTGTGTTCAATAAAAACATGAAAACATATAATGTTTGTGCGGTATTAGTTTAAGCAGACTGTGTTTCTCTATTGTTGTGACTTAGATGAAGATCAGAACACATTTTATGACCAATTTATGAAGAAATCCAAGTAAGCCCAAAGGGTTCACATACTTTTTCTTTCAACTGTATCTGAGACTTGAGCAAAAGTCATCACTTGTTCTCCATGTAGCCTCATTGATGTATAGGAGAAATAACTGAGATATGAAAGAGATTTGATTGGTTGAGGGTCATATCAAGCAGCATTTCACGAAATAAAGCTTAAAACTAACACTTAGACTCAAAGTAAATCTCATTCATCAAACATTCTCTCCAAACTTAAATCATTGCTAATTAAAGGTTTCAAATACATTTGACTGAACACAAGTTCTGACTGTGTGTTTCAGTGCTAAAACCATCAAGAACGCCGCCTCCATCAACCTGGAGCTGACGGCTGAGCAGTGGAAGAGAAAGTACGAGAAAGAGAAGGAGAAGAACAAGGGTCTGAGAGACACCGTCCAGAGACTGGAGAAGGAGCTGAAGCGCTGGCGCAGCGGTCAGGATCTCTCTTCACCTCATACAGAGATCATCTGAGGGTTTCATCACGTGACTCTGGTCTGTGTGTTGACAGGAGAGAATGTTCCAGAGACGGAGCAGACCGATGCTGGTGTGGTGAAACTGGACACCACCGATGACGTCTCTCTGGATAATGAGAAATCAACGGATCATCAGCGGATGAGAGACAGAGAGTCAGACTCCTCCTCCATCGTGGTGCGCATCTCTGAGGAAGAGCGGCAGAAATATGAAGAGGAGATCCGTAAACTCTACCGGCAGCTGGACGATAAGGTGAACACATGGCTGTTCATACGTCACATGACCTGCAGACGTGCTCTTTATAATGAAGAGTGAAAATGGGGTTGTGTTTTCTAGGATGATGAGATCAATCTTCAGTGTCAGCTGGTGGAGAAACTGAAGGAGCAGATCTTAGATCAGGATGAGGTGAGAGAGTCAGCCGGTCAGGGTGATCCGTGTTCCTGACAGATGTTTTACAGTGATGTGCCGTGTGTGTGTGTGATGTAGTTGCTGGCGTCCACGCGTGGTGACAGTGATAAGGTCCAGACAGAGTTGGGTCGTCTGCAGACGGAGAGCGAGAGCGCTAAAGCTGAGGTGCGAGAGGTTCTGCAGGCGTTAGAAGAGCTCGCCGTCAACTACGACCAGAAGAGTCAGGAGGTGGAGGAGAAGAGTCTTCATAACAAACAACTGGCCGAGCAGCTCAGTCATAAGATGGTGAGATTTACTCTCCACGGCCGAAGAGTATAAGAATACAAAACAGGCTCGTCCGATTGTTTTTCCTTCATCTTGCTCATGTTTTGCAGGCGAGTTTGATGGAGCTGGAGGCGGAGCTTGCTCAGATGCAGGAAGTGAGCTCACAGCAGAGGAAGCGTATCGCTGACGTGTTGAACGGCCTGATGAAGGACCTCAGTGAGTTCAGCACCATCGTCGGCAATGGAGAAATCAAACTAGTAAGTCGTGAGACACAGTGAATATAACCCCAGACACGCACAGATCACAACCTTCCTATTGTTTTCAGTTACAGTTACTACATCATGAAGTTATCACAGACACGTGTTTTTGTCTGACATGTAAACATCTTTAAAAAAACATGTTTTTTGTAAAAACCATAGTAATCGATGGTAACTGTAGTAAAATCATGGTTTTGACCCAAGTAACCAATGCACCAGAACACTCCACTTGGTCCACAATAAAACCATGCTTATGTTTCTTCAGGGACCTTTATCTTCACATGGCCAGTCAGCCATTTCTTTTCATAATTGATTCAAATATTGATGTGTGAGACTGCGTGACTGTAGTGTATACTTTAAGTTCATAGAAGTTTCGCTTAAACATGCAATGTGAGTAAACACTGCTCAGAAATGGTGTAAGCTGTAGACCTGCTTGAATGGAAATGATGATTGGACATGGAAACACTATTCAACCCAATATGATCTGTAGAAGACATCAGTTCATCAACATTCAGAAATATCTGTAATATACCCCCGGCTGTGTGTGTGTGTTCATGTTAGTGTCTGCTCTCTGTGTGTGTGTGTGTGTAGCCGGTGGAGATCAGTGGAGCCATTGAGGAGGAGTTCACTGTGGCACGACTCTACATCAGTAAGATCAAGTCGGAAGTGAAGTCCATGGTGAAGCGCTGCAGACAGCTGGAAAACATGCAGCTAGAGTGTCATCGCAAGATGGAGGAGACCAGCCGTGAGCTCTCCTCCTGTCAGCTCCTCATCTCACAGGTGAGCTCTCCTTCTGTCTCCTCCTGTCAGGGCCGGGCTGGGGATGAAGGTTATGAAGGGAGAAGGGCGGGGCTGGGGATGAAGGTTATGAAGGGAGGAGGGCGGGGCTGGGGATGAAGGTTATGAAGGGAGGAGGGCGGGGCTGGGGATGAAGGTTATGAAGGGAGGAGGGCGGGGCTGGGGATGAAGGTTATGAAGGGAGGAGAGCGGGGCTGGGGATGAAGGTTATGAAGGGAGGAGGGCGGGGCTGGGGATGAAGGTTATGAAGGGAGGAGGGGGGGGGCTGGGGATGAAGGTTATGAAGGGAGGAGGGGGGGGCTGGGGATGAAGGTTATGAAGGGAGGAGGGGGGGGGGCTGGGGATGAAGGTTATGAAGGGAGGAGGGGGGGGGCTGGGGATGAAGGTTATGAAGGGAGGAGGGGGGGGCTGGGGATGAAGGTTATGAAGGGAGGAGGGCGGGGCTGGGGATGAAGGTTATGAAGGGAGGAGGGCCGGGCTGGGGATGAAGGTTATGAAGGGAGGAGGGCGGGGCTGGGGATGAAGGTTATGAAGGGAGGAGGGGGGGGCTGGGGATGAAGGTTATGAAGGGAGGAGGGCAGGGCTGGGGATGAAGGTTATGAAGGGAGGAGGGCGGGGCTGGGGATGAAGGTTATGAAGGGAGGAGGGCGGGGCTGGGGATGAAGGTTATGAAGGGAGGAGGGCGGGGCTGGGGATGAAGGTTATGAAGGGAGGAGGGGGGGGCTGGGGATGAAGGTTATGAAGGGAGGAGGGCGGGGCTGGGGATGAAGGTTATGAAGGGAGGAGGGCGGGGCTGGGGATGAAGGTTATGAAGGGAGGAGGGCGGGGCTGGGGATGAAGGTTATGAAGGGAGGAGGGGGGGGCTGGGGATGAAGGTTATGAAGGGAGGAGGGCGGGGCTGGGGATGAAGGTTATGAAGGGAGGAGGGGGGGGCTGGGGATGAAGGTTATGAAGGGAGGAGGGCGGGGCTGGGGATGAAGGTTATGAAGGGAGGAGGGGGGGGGCTGGGGATGAAGGTTATGAAGGGAGGAGGGCGGGGCTGGGGATGAAGGTTATGAAGGGAGGAGGGCGGGGCTGGGGATGAAGGTTATGAAGGGAGGAGGGGGGGGGCTGGGGATGAAGGTTATGAAGGGAGGAGGGCGGGGCTGAGGATGATGACGGGAGGAGGGCGAGGCTGAGGATGAAGGTGTTGACCGGAGGAGGGCGGGGCTGGGGCAGAGAGTTCATGAGATGTTTTATACTGTTACAAAACATGTGTGTGTGTGTGTCTATGTGTGTGTGCAGCATGAGGCAAAGATCCGCTCTCTCACTGAGTACATGCAGAATGTGGAGCAGAAGAAGAGACAGCTGGAGGACAGTTATGATGCTCTGAGCGAAGAACTGTACACACTGCAGAACTCAGGTAACACACAGACACACACACGTGTTTGTTTGTCCATAGTCCTCCTGGTTTTATAGTGTATAGACTGTATATTGTGTCCTTTCACACGTGAAGCGTTTGTGTCGTTGTGTTTTGTTTTCAGAGAGTCATGCAGCAGATGACGGAGAGAAGGCTGACAGAGAGGCTGATGGGAAGGTGAATCTACGTCTTCCAACTGTCACGATACTTCACACACGAGTGTTGTTATATCACAAATATTTCATCAGTCTGGTGACTTCAACATGTGGATGTTTTATGGTCCTGATGAGATGGAATGTTTTCATCAGATGTGTTGTGTTGTGTGTGTTTGTGTAGAAGGTGTGCGGTCGTGCTGGCGTTCATGTGGAGTCCCGTCAGACTCAGCTGAGTCTCCTGCGAGATGAGATCAATGAGAAACAGCGACTCATTGATGAGCTTACTGAGTCAGTTTACTTCATTCATCATTATTATGAAACACATTTCGATCTGCCCCTGAGGAAGTCTAATGATGTCATAATCTGTTATCCAGTAAGAATCAAGCTCTGGAGCTGGAGCTGGCTCACGTGCGGTCCAGTCTGACAAACCTGAAGAGACAAGACGAGTCCAAAAGCGCCTGTCTGGAGAAGCTGTCGTACGTCACACAATACACACCACAGAAACCTTCTGACCCGTGTCCTAATTCAATTCAATTCAACTCAATTGAAGTTTATTTATATAGCGCTTTTCACAATGTGTATTGTTTCAAAGCAGCTTTACAGGGGCAAACAGGAAAAACAGAAAAGTTAAAACACAGCACAGTGCATGGTATTTATACAACGAGTAAGATCATTCTAATAAATAATATCTAGTTTATAAATAAATAAATGAATGAATGCAGTCTCCCGGTGAGCAGGCCCACACTGCCCTGCTGTGGCGAGGAACCCAAACTCCAATGATTGATTAATGGAGAAAAAAACCTCTGGAGAAACCAGACTCAACCGGGAGGGCCAGATCCCCTCTGACGTGTCATAGCTGCACTCAAACTGGTGACATGTGATTTAAGTTTAGCATTTAATACCAAATATTGTAACTTCAGCATTAATAAGACAAATAGTCCGTCTTTGCTCTTGGTTGGGGATGTAGTGGTCTGAGCTGGGATGGTCCGATGGTCATATTTCTCTTGGCTGGTGGTGGAATTGCCTTAGATGGAGCTGGGATGGTCAGTCAGTCTGCAGCTGTAGCTGGCGTAATCTCAAATTTGGGATGGGCATCTGTCGGTCGTCTGGACATGGTGGAACTTCTTCCTACCTCGGGATGGGCATCCCGAGGCAGAGGCGGAAAGGGAATAAAGACCCTTTCCGCCTTAAAGGGAATTAAGGTCCTAACCATACCTTAACTTCTGTGTGAGGGCATAAATGATGTTTCATGAAGGAAGTTCAGGTGGAGCACAAGTAGATAGTCCAGCCGGCTGTCAGCAATCTGTCAGCTCAAGAGAACCAGTACACATAGACATAGCTGTCTACAGTCTCCTAGCATCCCTTCACTCCCCCGGAGCGCTCTGGGTTTGGGCTAATGCTGTCTGGGGAAAGTGCTTGGAGCTCGGAGGTCTCTCCCCAGACAGCACACCAAATACACACACATAACCTTTTAACTGCATTATTATCTTCATAGAGGAACTTGTGACCTGTGTGCAGCGCAGCGTGAAGTTTAACACATGTTGTGTCTGTCATCTTCAGATTTCAGCAGGAGAGACACGCACAGTCCAAACAGGATCTTAAAGGTCTGGAGGAGACTGTTGTAAGTTTCACTTCTTCCTCAAACATTCTTGACATCTGAATATCTCAAGCGCACATCTCTGATGTATTCTCCAGAACAGTATTAGAACAATTTCTATGGAAATTCAACAAAAAAATAAGTAATAACAATAGTGCCATCAGTTACAATAGTGCCATCAGTTACAATAGTGCCATCATAGTCCTTGTGTTTAGTTTGTGTTTCTGCTGTTGATCTTAAAGTGAAAGTAAATCATTTATTCTCTCTTGTGTGGCTGTGTGGCTCTTTTCTTCACTGGACGTATGATCACATGTGCAGGATTATAATCACAGTTATACTGTATATATATCATCTATCTGACGTGTTTCTCTCTTGGTGTCAGGCCCGTGAACTCCAGACCCTTCACAACCTGCGCAAGCTGTTCGTTCAAGACCTCACGACTCGAGTTAAAAAAGTGAGTTCCTCCTGTCAACATCACGTCAGACTGAATCAATCTTGACTGCACTGTCACTCACAGATTTCTCTTGACAAATGTACAGAGTACAGAAACTGGACCTGATGATAGTGGGGGGTCTAACACCCAGAAACAGAAGATTTCCTTTCTTGAGAACAACCTGGATCAGCTCACAAAGGTTCATAAACAGGTCAGCATGACACGCACACACACGCGCACACACACACACACACACATCAAACATTCAGCACACATCACCAGCTTCTGCATACCTGGATACGTGTCACTTTTCTGTGTTTTTTTCGGGGCGGGAGGGGTGATGCTTGGTGATATATAAAATGAACATATATGTTGAACATTCAATGCACAGATACAGGCACCATCTTAGCATCAGGCGCGAATGCGGCAGGAAAAACGCCTTCTAAACGTCATGTTTGCACCTGTGAGAATGTTTGCTGAAAGGGACAAACGCAAAGTGTTGTCTCGGATATTAAAGAGAAAATGGTGTTGATATTAATGAATGGTTGTGTATCACTTGACGCAGCCCAGATACTGTACACAGTTAAACCATCTAATAAAATACATGTGACACATACAGGACAAGACACTTAAACACACAAAGAACACAACGTACATTTACATTTATGCATTTGGCAGATGCTTTTATCCAAAGCAACATACATTGTATTATCCTATACATTTATACACAGGTATGTGCAATCCCCTGGGATCCAACCCACAACCTTGTTGTTAACGCAATGCTCTTATCACTGAGCCCCAGGAAAGTACAAACATATACAATATAAACATTACAATAAACTTACTTACATGCTGAGAAAAACAACCAATACTGGACAAATCTCCAAGATAACTCCATCAAACACAATTTGACAACATATCACATTTAAATCATCCTTTTCCATTGTAGAAAACCTCTTAAAGTTGGTCTTTCTGTCTCTTTAATTGTGCAGCTGGTACGTGATAATGCAGATCTGCGCTGTGAGCTTCCGAAGTTGGAGAAGCGTCTTCGTTCTACGGCTGACCGCGTTCGGGCGCTGGAGACGGCACTGAAGGATGCTAAGCAGGGCGCCATGAACGACCGCCGCCGTTATCAGCAGGAGGTGGAGCGTATACGTGATGCCATGCGTCTGCGTTATCCACTGCGCCGGCCCAATGCCGCTCAGATCGGTACTGAACCATTAGTGCATCTCAAACCATCAATGATGAGAGATTTACTCACGTGAACTAACACACACTACTGTACGCTTTACCTCTCACAGCCAAGCCTGTAAGACCTGGACATCACGTCACAGCCACCTCACCCACCAGCTTCACCTCCACACGCTCCACTAAACCCATCACATCATACAGCAATGCATTCTTCCAACAGGACGAGAAACCTGCGGCACAGAAAACCAACACGTGAGCATGACAGCATTGCACACACACACGTCTCTCTCTCTCTCTGTCTGTGTGTGTGTGTGTGTGTTTGTGCGACGTGTCTCACCACATGTCTGTGTTTCAGAGTTGGATACAGCACTGTGAGATCTGTAGACATACTGAACTCCTGTCCACTCGACGTGGAGAACGGTGAGTCTGTGCATGCGTGCATGTGTGTGTGTGACTTCAGTCAAAGAGTTCTTTTCCTTCTGAGCTGACAAATGTGGACTGAAATGTCAAATGTAGTTTGCTGTTGTGTTTTACTGTCAGTATGATAATGCAATGATTATTGCATTATTGCATCTATTATTGCATTATTGCATCTATCGCATAACTAACTGCATCTTCTCATTTATTGCGCTATAGCTTCAATAACTGTAACTCATCTATTGCATTATTGCATCTATCGCACTAACTGCACTAACTCATCTACTGCACTGTAACTGTATATCTGCATCTACTCATGTATTGCACCGTACCTTTAATAACTGCATTAACTCATCTACTGCACTGTAACTTTAATAGCTAATGTCTGTAACTAATGCACACTCAGGTCACTTGCACTATTGTATAGTCTTTATTGTTATCTGTTTATAACCTCCTGTACATTAATGTTCACAGTATATAGCCTTCTGTATATATTGTCATAGTACATTCCTTCTGTAAAGTATTTTCATAGTACATGCCCATTGTATAGTAATTTCCTAATATTGTATCTGTATTTATTCACACCGTATATCTGCACTTGCTAATTGCACTTCTGGTTAGACCTAAACTACATTTCGTTACACTGTACTTGTATATGTGTAATGACAATAAAGTTGAATCTAATCTAATCTAAAAAAAATAATGTGTTGTTGTGTTTCTTTGTGTTCAATAGGTAACAGCACAGATATAAATGATAACAGGTGAGTGTCATGATGCCTCTCAGATAAACAGTGTTCACACGCAGTGGACATACAGGATGTTACACCTGACTGTTCATGTGTTTTGTGTGATTGTGTTTCAGGAGTGATGTTCACTGTGGCAGTGTGTTGGACGACGCATCTCGAATCTACATCATGCAGCAGGGCACAGCAGCCAGTTAATCCACTAATGTAGGCCACCACACATGCATACGCGCACACATACACACACACACTCACACAAACACATGCACATGTCTCACACACACATGCACACGTCACACACACATGCACACGTCACACACGTATGCGCACACGCACCCAAACACACACGCACGCACACCCACAAATACACACACAGGCACACACACGCACATACTTGTATTGTTTGATCAAAGAGTAAGTTTTATCCCTGACCTGTTCTACATTTTAACAGCAAGTTTGTTTTATAATCAGATTACATCAAACACACATCTCATAGCTGATGAAGTGATGATGAAATGACAATCTTGTGTAAATGTTGTTTTGTGTTTTTTCTGCAGATATTCCACGTGTCAGATGTGTGCATGCAGCCGTTGAGCTCTCGTCACCCTCTCTCTCAGATTCTCTGTGTGTACCGTCTTATATTCCACACAATATTCTCAGTCATATCATGAATGCTGTCTCTTGTATCTCACTGTTGCATGTTTGCTTTGTTTAGTCAGAAAACAGCACATAAGGTTGTAAAGTAACGCTCAAGTAGTTCTTGGAGAACACACATGTATATCGCTCGCATTATAACTGAAATCATTTCCCTGTAGTCTTGCTGAGCCTTAAAGACAGACGGTGTGTACGTGTGTGCACTAATATACAAATTCAGATGGACATGTGTCAGCGTGTAGATTTTGATACATAGAAGTACCGACTACCTCCAGTTGTGCAAAAACTTTAATTTGCATCGTTTGTTTTTCCATCACAGATGTTATCATTAGAACGAATCTTGCTGGAGTTGCTTCATACAAATGTCCCAAAAGCTTTAGTTCTTTTGTCAAAAAGCTCTGACCAATCACAGCTCAAATTTCTCTCCGAAAATCCTGATCAGCCAATCAGGATGAGAGAATCAGGAGCGTTTGGGTCTGTATAATCTCTGATTCGTAATATTCTTCTTGTGTTGTGTTTATTTAAAGCAAGACGATTCCTGAGCGACGATAGATTTCACTTTTATTGAGATGCATTCTGTGCTTAAATCCTCCAAACCTCTGCTGTCACTGTTAGAAGAGTCTTCAGATGAAGAGTCGTGTGCAATAGCTCCTGACTCACACAACATATCTTTATTGAAGGATATTTTATGTACAGTGTGGCAGGATCCCCAAAATAAACTTCATTTAAAGAAAGCTGTGAGTTCTTATCATTTACCATTTCAATTTGTGTCTGTTTTTTTCAACTGCTAACAATTACTGTTCAATACTGAAACTAGATTTTCAAAACTCCTAACACAGTCTACATTACCAGCATGACTGTTAGCCAAACAGCTCATCTCACCTCCAAAACTCACTCAGACCAACAAAACATTTACATTTCATTTACATTTAGTCATTTGGCAGATGCTTTTATCCAAAGCGACTTACAGTGCACTTATTACAGGGACAATCCCCCTGGAGCAACATGGAGTAAAGTGTCTTGCTCAAGGACACACTGATGGTGGCTGCTGGGATCCAACCAGCAACCTTTGATTTACTAGTTCAGTGGTTTAACCCACTAGACCACTAAAACACTTCATATATGTCTCAAAATAAGCTCGTTCCACCAATCACTGGCAACAAACTCTCATTCAGAAAACATGCATTTCACTCATAACACACAGACCTAAAAAACACAAGTAACAGGGAGCTTTACAAAATTATCACCTTTTATATTTTAAGTTTCAATTAATTTTCACATAAACAGTATTTTATTATAGAATAACAGATTTTTTATTTATTGAATGTACTGAATATTGAATAGTCATGTTGGTTATGTAGACTGTGTGAAGAGTTTTGAAAATGTGGTTTCAGTATTGAACAGTAATTGTTGGCAGTTGAAAAAAACTGTAGTACTTTATCTGTGAAAATACTCTAAATAGGTGAAAAAAGAAAATTCTGAAATTCCAGGGCAAAATAAAAATATATCACACATCAACAACACGTGTAGTCTGATCACTCATTGTAAAGTCCTGTGAAGGTACTAGACCTCCATCACTCTAGCATTAGACCACAAGTTTTCATCAACATCACATCTGATGTCTTCTCTGGAACGGCAACTTGGAAAGTATCTTCTGCAAGTTTAAGCTAATTGTGATTAGCTTGGAATGATTATTATTTCATTTTCTGCTAAGATTTTCTATATTTCTAAATAACTATGGCAGAAATGCTTGAAATTTGCCATCATTCTGATTTGAAAGTATTTTTGTCAGTTTTGAAAGCAGTGTGTTAGCATATGAAAACTGTCCTGCAAATATATAGGTTTTTGCAGTTTGTGGAGTATGAATGACGAAAGTGTTTGTGGATTTTGAAAAATGTGGTGATTAAATGCATTTTGTCGGAAAGCAATGAAAAATCATTCACAGTTTGGTCCGTATACACGTGTGTGTCGCTGAATATGTGAAGAGTTGGTTTGTGTGGTTTCAATATTGAACAATGCTTGTTAGCAGTTGAAAAAAACTGTAAGAATTTGATCAGATAAATAAAAAACATAAAGGTTTAATTATGTGGTACTGTTGCCTCTCAGCATGAAGTTTTCTTTCTGGTTTGTGTCGTTTCTGTATATGGCAGCCAAACGCAACATTTGTGTTTCTGGTCCATCCTCAGACAAAAGTCCAAGTGCTCGTGTATAAAACTGTTTTCATACCATCAAGAGAGAATGTATGACGTGCACATCCTGTATTAATGCTAAATGTTTTTTATATATATAAATATTGACTACAGCAATTATGGGTTATAGGTGGTCTATAGAAAATCCATACATTCACTTCTTTTAAACTAAATAATGTTAACTGGTCATAGCTATTAATGACGAACTTAAACAGACCCTTCAGCACACAGACTTATAAGATGATGCTACATCGGACCCCTCAGATGCATCGGTCCACAGTGTTCCCGAGCGCTCCAGTGTTCACCTCAGCTGTGACTGTTCCAATATGGCGGACAACTAGCGACGCATAAACAGTTAATTAATCATCTCTAGAGACAACTGGCAGCATGTATTGTATTGAAGTTTTCTTATTTCAGATAAAAACCATTAAAAACTCTAGTTTAGAGTTGTATACTTACATTGAATGTAACGGTTGGTTATCTGAAATAAAACCTCGATGACGATGCGGACTTTGAAGTACCAACATCACTACATCATACATTTAAAGTCACCGTGAAACGGAAGTTGAATCCTTTTTTTCGTACCATGAGTATCCGAGTGAAACGGCTTCTGAAATGAGAAAAAATGGAGGGCGGGGCTTTATTTGTCACGTCCTTTTTGATTGGTTTGTTGCAAGTTTGGTCTGGAGGGCAGGGCTGGCCATTGGACAGTCAGTATAGTCCTACCTCTTTTGTGTTGCTGACGTCATGCGGTGAAGAGTTGAGGAGCTTAACGTTTTTGATTATTACAAGTTCAAATGAATTTCGAAAAAATAATGGTGTGCACGGATAAATCATTTATACTCAGCACCGTGTAAAACAGACGTTAAGTACTTGTTTATTATTATGCAATTATTTAATCTCCATCTCCACTTTATTGTTTGGTGATTTGATCTTGACATAGTGTCTCTTTTAATCTCATATCTTTTTATATTTTCACTTTTATTCTTGTTTCACATTGTTTCTACTAGTGCGCAGCACGCAGTCAGTACGCAGCGAGGGGCGGGGCCAGCGCGCTCTGACGTCAGAAAGGTCGTGGGTGAGAGGTGATCTTGTTGTCTTTGTAAGAGTGGAGCTAGATCACGCAGCCGTGTCTTCCCTCTTCCCCGAATCCTCTCAAAACTCCCTCCCGAACCCTCCGAACCTTCCCCTCTTACCCTCCGGACCCTCCATCCCTTCCCGGAGCGCGCGTCAGGTGAGGCTTCAGCGCGTTTAACGCGTTCACGGGCACGACGGGCCTGTAGGCCGCGCGAGACGCTCGCTAGCCCCGTGCTAATCGCTCCCGTCTCATTTCGGGTGAAATCGGAGGCTCGTGACACATTAACCATGTAAACGTGTCGTGTAAATGATGCAGTAACGCGTGTTAAGGCGCGTTGGTCGCGTGGTTGTCGTTTAAAGTGAAGTGTGCTGTTATTTTAGTGATGTGCGCAGCTGGTAAACACGCGAGCTAACGCGGCGACAACAGGACCAGAGACTCCTCAGCGCGTTCATGATCTCATGTGTAACGTAACATGTTTGATTTGAATGAAGTATATCTGATCTAAAGACTTATTATCTGAACATTTACTTCAGTGAGCTGTTGACTGTCGTGCGAATAAACAATCAATAATGGAAACATCTCGCGTGAAGACACGATGAGAACTTCTACACTCTTTGTGTGGATGAAATGTGTAACATGTTGACAGTGTTGTGTGTTGTGTTAGGTGGATCATCGGTGAGCACAGCTCCAGGTGTGGTGTCATCTCGTGTCGTCATGGACTCTGGTGTGATTGAAGGAGGACTCAATGTCACTCTCACTATCAGACTGCTCATGCACGGGAAAGAAGTGGGCAGCATCATCGGGAAGGTACGTGTTACATCATACATGATCATCCAGACACTCCACATATGAGAAATTACCCATCATGCACCTGTCATTATGCTGAAGCGTCACTGTAGATAATGAAGTGAACGGACAGGATGAGGCTGTTGTGTCAGACGCTGATGTCATCGTGCTCTTGTGTCTTACAGAAAGGTGAATCGGTGAAGAAGATGCGAGAGGAGGCGAGACGTCCGGTTTTATTTTCTTCTGAATAATGATTTGTTCTGTGTTAAGCGTGTGTTAATCTGTGATGTCATCAACTCTTCAGAGCGGTGCCAGGATCAACATCTCTGAAGGGAACTGCCCTGAACGCATCATCACCCTCGCAGGACCCACTACCGCCATCTTTAAAGCGTTCTCCATGATCATAGAGAAACTGGAGGAGGTGTGTGTGTGTGTGTGTGTTGAGAATAAACACTCCAGTGTGAAGTTTTGAGTGTTGTGACACGTGTGTGTGTGTTCTCAGGACATCAGCAGCTCTATGTCTAACAGTACAGCGACGTCTAAGCCTCCGGTGACTCTGAGGATCGTGGTGCCGGCCAGTCAGTGCGGCTCTCTGATCGGCAAGGGTGGCTGTAAGATTAAAGAGATCAGAGAGGTGAGCCCTTGTGTGTTACATCATGGCTTCCCGTGGATGGTTGAGGATGGCTGTTATATTGTGTGTGTGTGTGTGTGTAGTCCACCGGAGCTCAGGTGCAGGTGGCCGGTGATATGCTGCCCAACTCTACTGAGAGAGCCATCACTATCGCTGGAACTCCTCTGTCCATCATCGAGTGTGTGAAACAGATCTGTGTGGTGATGCTGGAGGTACATGACGTCTCGCTCGTCTTATTCTCTGAATGCTGAATGATTTCACTCATCATCCCTCTTTATCTCTTCAGTCGCCTCCTAAAGGTGTGACCATCCCTTACCGGCCCAAACCCTCAGGATCGCCTGTCATTTTTGCAGGAGGACAGGTGAGTGTGTGTGTACCCTGCAGCCCATCTTTTGTGTGTGAGTGAGTCGTGTGAGAGAAGGCCATCTGTCTGAGCGGGGAGATGTTTATCTGTCAGTGTGATGTTGATGTTGTGTGATGTGTTTTGTAGGCCTATGCGGTGCAGGGACAACATGCCATTCCTCAGCCTGATGTGAGTCATTTATACTCCGATCTCTGTGTGTTTGTGTTGTGCATGTATGTGTGATGTTGACATTGTGTTCTTCTTCTCAGCTCACTAAACTTCATCAGTTGGCGATGCAGCAGAGTCCGTTTCCTTTGGCTCCCAGTAGCCAGGGCTTCTCTGGTAACCACTGCTCCAACTTCATATGCACACACACAAACATACTGAAGCATCATGTGATGTCTCTCTCTCTCTCTCTCACTCCATCTTCAGCTGGTATGGATGCTTCTGCGCAGACAGGCTCTCATGAACTGACCATTCCTAATGATGTGAGTGTGTTAAAGCTCAACATTTCTCATCTTGATCTTTCTGATGTTTGCTATGTTTTGTACCAGAGACCTGAAAGCATTCCACAGGCTGAAGGGTTTATACAGTATTGTACTGACACAGCTTTCCTGTGGCTCAGTGGTTAGAGCATCACACTCGCAACGCCAAGGAATTTAGGGGGATGGATCCCAGGGATTTCACACACTTAGAAACAAATGTATAGTACAATGCAATGTTACTCACTTTGGATAAAAGCGTCTGCCAAACGCATTAATGTAAATGGATGCATAATTGTACTAATAGAAGACGACTGCTTATTTTTGACAGTTGATCGGCTGCATCATCGGCCGTCAGGGTGCAAAGATCAATGAGATTCGTCAGATGTCAGGGGCACAGATCAAGATCGCCAATCCGGTGGAGGGATCAACCGACCGGCAGGTGACCATTACGGGATCACCCGCCAGCATCAGTCTGGCCGAGTACCTCATCAATGCACGGTAACATTCTCATGACGAGAAACACTTGGGCTTGATTTCTACACGTGTGTCTGGTTCTGATGGTGTGTGTGATGTGTGTTCTCTGCAGACTCTCATCTGAGGCGACAGGGCTGGCTGCCAACTGATGCTTTCCACCCCCCCACAAGCCATTTTCTTCCTCCATCATCATCATCATCATCATCATCATCCTCCTCCTCACACATTTACACTCTCTAAGTGCAAAAAGAATCCCATGTATTCTCAGCCAATCCTTTCCTTTCACCCGCCTGAGCTATGCTTCATGGATATACACGAGTATTTTATTTATTTATTTCATGGAAATGTTTTTAAAATCCCTTTGCGTACGGTTTTTAATGTCTTTTTTTCTTCAGTGCATATTCTGTCAGTTAACATGTAATCATACGAAAGTGACAGTGGAGAAAGTGGAAAAATCTGAGAAGACAAATGTTTCTATGTCAGATTTTTCTTAGAAAAACAGAAAAAACGATAATAAAAAAGAGCAACTAAAATATGCTAGATTGACCGCTTTCCCTCGATCCAACATTTATTTATTTTAATTTAACTCTGGGATGTTACAGATATTTTAAAATCTGAGAAACCAGCTTTAGGTGATGAGCTCGGAGGGATCGGATCGCTTTGAATCTGTATGTAACTAAAGAATCTCTTTGTATTTTCTTTTTTTTGGTCTTTGAATATTTGTCATTCCTCTTTTTTATCCTGAAGTTGGAGATTTTGATAGAGGGAGGGATGAGAGATGAGTGTCGCTGTAGATTCTACATAAATGACTTTACTGATACCGAGTTGAAAATATTTCTTTTAGAGAGATTTGTTTTTTTAATGTTGTGCTGTGGAGGATTCCAGGTGGACATGTTTATTTGATGATGCGACTGAGTTACTGATCAATTAAAAGACTAGAAGGAACTTTCTAGAATTAACACTAGTTTCCTGTCTACTCTGCTTGAGTAATAGTTTTGTTTTGTATAATTATTATTATATTATTATTATTATTTCTTGCAGGAGGAAGAGAAACATAAACATTTTTGTGCACGTTTTCAGAATATTGTAGATTTGGAGTGCAGCAGGAATGAAGAATTAAACATGCAAAATTAAAACATGAAATGCTAAAACTATGAAATGACATCTTGTGCTTTTATTTTTTGTCAGTTATAAGCATGTGGAAGATTCTTTACAGGTTCAGCAGAGCGCTTCACACAGATCTGATGCGTATCAGAGAATAATGCAGCGTCTCTGAGTTCTTGGTGACTAATGTTTGTGGAGCAGACTCCATCAATTTTACAAATATCATGTAAGTCAAAGCACAAGGAGATTGTGTCATTAAGATATTTATAAATAGTGACATCTGTTCCTCAAACTAACAAACATAAGTGACCCTGTTGTAAATCCTTACAAATGAAATGTAAAGATAATATATCACAAACACAGGTTCCTTTCAGATCGATCAGAATGTAAATGGAGTTATTAGAGATGTGGATAATCTGGATTGAATTGAAAAGTGACAGTACTGATCACAGAGTCTGTAGAGACAGTCGTGTTCATCTACTTCACATTATACATCAGATAGAACTTGATTTGTATGAGGAAGACGCAAGTAAAGAGTCACTTACTGAAAACACCCCAATTGAATTGAAAAGATAAAAAAAGAGAATAAATAAATCTGAAATTAAATTCCCACACACCTTCACAGAAACATCAGCATGATATTAAAGAACAAACATGATCTGACCGACACATACACACGTGACCACATGATTTTATAGAATCTGTCAAATACAATCAGCCGTATGGAACAGTCCAGCACACTCACAACTCTGTCACTTATTCATCTCTCTACCTACACAATGAGATAAACAGCACTCGATGCACACATCTGAAAAACAAAATGTAGGCTCATAGACTCCATCCAACCTGAATGACCAGTATAAACCACATCATCCATTGCTATAGTGCCAAACAACAACAGTACTCGCAATGACAATAATCTACAAAAGTCCATTAAGGTTTAACATTGAGAATTGAGAGTCAGAATATAGTTTACTATGCACATTCAGTGCTTGAGGTGAGCCGGTACTTGCTGATAGTTACAAATATTATAAGTATACTTCTTTAGCCTATATATTATGACAATAATGAAGGCTAAATATTGATCAAGTTAAGCAGTTGGACCAGGCGCCCTGTTCAATATGGAGGTTCAACCAACTGTAGGTTAGACCTTCAAATCTGAGTTAGTTTACTTAGAAATGAGGAACTTTGAGTTTTTGGTTTAAGAACGGCTGATTTGAGTTAGTTCAATTTACTGTGGGTAGTCTTACTTTGGGTTAAGCATGTGAACCACGACTGTAAAAAGCCATCATCAATGGAGCTCTGATATGAGGATTCACCATGGCAACGGCACCAAAAAAAGCAACATGGCGGCAGAAAGCACTTGAGAGTGAGACACACTTTCCACTCTTCACACAGTGGATTTACTGATCCTGATAATGACTCAAGATTAAATTAATAAATAGATAAATATACCAATAAACAAAGAAATAAATCATTAAACGAAAGAAACATCAGAAATAACAAACATAATTGTATCTTGTGACTCGCCATCAGTGCTCCAGTGATGTGTGTGAGACGTGATGATGTGCAGGACACCTGTAGGGCGTCAGACCTTCATTTATAGTCTGATCGCCGGTTCTAACCCTCTTCAGAGCAGATTTGAATTGAAACGGCTGAACCTTAAGATTAATAGTTTATTACCTTAATCGCTTCATTTCTGCATGTATGTCTGTATTTATTCATTTCTTACTTCACGCACTTTATTTACACACTTAATTTAGTAATTTCTCATCTTCCATAAAAAAGTTGCTCTACTGTAACACATGTAGAGTGGCTGATGTAAGGATGGATGAGATATATTTTGATATTTCTAATTCACTGTAAAGAAAAACAGTAAAATTTTAATATAAATGCACAGGGATATGACCAAATTTCACTCAGGTCCTAAATTGCTCTCCTGAATTCAAAGTACATCCCAATGAATGAATACAGCCTCTTCACATACATGATCTCTATAAAAGCACATATGACATATGAGTCACTGAGATGCTCTCTGTGTGATCCAAACTTGTGCCACGAATCACTGTATTAATGAATGAATGACTGAGGAACACCACTCACGCTTTAAAAGAGAAGGAGATAGAAAGAAACTCTGGGTTTACCAAAGAAAAGCTGCTCCTGACCAGATAGGTTCACAGAGTAGGTTACTATGGTTACTGACTCAGAGTATAAGTGACCTCTCCTTTAGGAACAGGCTTGAGTTACCCCGCTTTCTCTGGTTGGACATACCTCGCGTTTTGAAACAGAAAACCCAGTTTCCCTCACTTCAGGGTTTATATACTCAGAGTTTTCACTAAACCTGCTTTCTGAAACAGGCTCTTGATCATTATTATATCAATATACATCTCATAATTGGCAAGAAAACAGCACCAAATACACGTAAACAACCTCTTATCATTTGAGATTTAAGTTTTATAACTCATATATTATATTTACAATAAAGCCATTGTCATTGACATATTTTCAGATTCTTTTGTCAGATCTGACTTGTAACAAATCACCATAAAAGGCTATATTCTTTCACACAGCCTCCGTCTGGAAACCCTGTGGATATTTACAGATAAACTGTGTTCATGTTTATACATCCAAACAGTGGATAACAGTCACAGGTTGTCGGAAACAGTTTTTTGTACTCATTTGATTCAGGAGTCAGCTGTCATACGGTGAATTGAATGTGCTGCTTCTTCCTGCCGCTCTGTGTACAGAGTGATGCTGAGAGAGGGGATCCCTGTGCAGGGAAGGAGACACCTCACGCTCGCGGGGCAGCACTGACCACATTTTCCCACTGAATGAAAGCTAAGGTTTACCCAAGAAGTCGCAAGATTTGTCGCTGTGCACTTCTTCTGAACACAAGCCGCTAGAGGGATTGTAAAATTACAAAATCAAGAGACTTCCTAAGTTAGAAACACAGTTTTGTGTGTGCAGCTGCATGTTAGCGGGACAGAGAAGCACACGGCAGAATCAATATAGAGGAAACATGTGAAATTGTATTCCCCTTTCTTGGACCCCTGTGCCCATAATGCCCATCAGATAATCCGGCCCTGGCATTAATGTGTGTTCTGTGGAAAAGAGAGCAAACATGTCATTGTACAGCTGTGAAATATTATAAAGGGCTTTTATTATGTATAATGTGACTATGCAGTCTATTGTTTCCATAGCAAATACTTTATTAACCGTCAGCTGTTAACACCATTAAAACTCCTCTGTGTAGTGTATTTGGATTAAATGGTATTCTTTTGGGTCCCATCCACCAGGTTCTTTGCAGGTATGTAAAAAAACAGAATTTCATATTTATGACCATATTTTATGTTTTAATTTACTTTCTCTTAGTTATAAGAAATAAGAAAGTGTTCTGTATAGATCTACATAATGCAATATATCAATGTTTGGGTAAATTTACAATTATACAATATGTATTGCTGATCAGTGTAAACAGTGTTGATTTATTGTAGTCTCTTTTATTAAATATATGTTTCCCCGGACGCCGCACGCTTCATCCTGACCGCTCTGTCGTTCATCATTTTGACCAGAAAGCACAAACATGAAAAGATCTTTTAAAGTTTGAATTAACGTTACTGGTTGTACTAACTGTATACAGTTTGTGAAAAATAAAATAGTTCATACAATTAGAAAATGTAAACATTTGTTATATTTTTGAAGTGTTAGAGAATTTCATCTTAATGCATGCAGTGGTGTTTTAATTATTTGCAATGGTTAGAATTCACTATTTTCGTAAGAACTGTTTTTCTAGAGTTTTGGTCAACTTGAACACCTCTCAACACATTTACTAGACACGTGCTGCTGTTACATGATGATCTCAGAGAAAAATACTGCTATGTATTTTCAATAGTCCACAGTAACAATATTGTGCAAATTCATGATCAGAGTTAACAGCACATGTCTATTACAGTGTGTGTTTGTGTGTGTGTGAGAACTAAACATGTGTGCATGTCTGTCACAGAGAGAGAGAGAGAGAGAGAGAGAGAGAGTCGTATTACTCTTGATCATTCTCCATGTGTTTTAAAGACTCTCTCTCTCTCTCTCTCTCTCTCTCTCTCTCGTGTGCTGGTGTTTGTTGGGTCCGGTCCGGTCCGGTTTGGTTGTTAATCTGTTCATTTTGATCAATCTCAGTCCAACAGCAACTACATGACAAAAGTTGTGTGACTACATCTTCAAGTCATTGCAAACACTGGATGTTAGTATCGCATACACATCATAAACAGGTATGTGTGTTAGTGTAGCTGACTATAGTCCTCAATGTCTGATAATAAATATGAGCAAGAATATAAAGTTTAAAGAATCTGGTGTACAGTAAGGGTTGATATTCTTTCTCTCTTTGATTCTGACTGCTGAGAGATCCTAATTTTAGATCACAGATAGAGTTTCTCCAGCTCAAATAGAAACTGTGTGTGTGTGCATGTGTGTCTATGTTTAAAGTGAATTTAATGACATTATATTTAGATAGAAAAACATAATATTCCATGTATTATAACTGCATCACACAGAATAATATTTCTAGTGTGGAACATTATTTCAGCTTAAACAACTGAATACAACATTTCATTCTAGATGAAAAATCAACGTCTTTGTTTTTACTGCATTTCCTCATAGACGATTCTTGTTTCAACAGGAGAGTAATGTCAGAACTTTCTTTATCATCTAATGTAATAATTCTCCATTGATGAAGTTGAAATGTAACTAGTTGAAATGTTAAGTCTTACAGTATTTAATGATATCATTAATAGATATCGGTGATTAAATGACACTTCAGAGTTTTGTAAGTGTCACTTGCAGTATAATTGTACTCTCTATTATTTGTGTGTGTGTGTATTCAGTCTGAATCATTCGTGTCATCAGTTTCTGTGATATAGATTCTCAAGGTAACTGAAGGCTGATGTCACACACAAACACACACATGCACACAGACACACACACACACACACACGCACGCACACACACGCACACACATGCACACACAGTACAGAAAGATTAAAGTCTTATGTAATGTTACAGTAATGTTCACATGTGATGTTGTGTAGGGAAATGAATCATGTTGTCATGTGCAGGTTTGGATTAACAGCTGAATCAGTGTGTGTCCATGGCTCAATATGATCAGTGAGTGTTTACAGCTCATACCTTGTGTGCGATGCCTGTGTATGGTTGTGAGCGTGTCTGGCATGTATGTGTGTGTATGTGTGTGTGCTTGTGTCTGCATGTGTGTGCATGTGTGTGTGTGTATGCTTGTGTGTGTGGTGTTTGTGTGTGTGTGTGTGTGTGTGTGTGCATGTATGTGTGCATGTGTGTGTGTGCGTATACGTGTGTGTCACTGTGAGTAATTGTGTTGTGATTGTTTACAGATTGGAGGATAAAGACTCGTTGGATATTCATGACAATCCTCCAGCACCAGATAATGTTGTCAAAGAGGAAGACAACACTGTACGTACTGTGTGTGTGTGTGTGTGTGTGTCTCTGTGTGTGTGTGTGTGTGTCTGTGTGTGTGTCTGTGTGTGTGTGTGTGTGTGTGTGTGTGTGTGTGTAAGAGACACACTGGTGGCTCACTGTCTCTTGTCCTCAGGTGTATTTTGTGTATGATGAAGAGGTTGAGGAAGAAGAAGCTCCTCCTCCTCCCACCCCCGAGCCTGTAGTTCAGATCAATGACAGGCCGCACAAATTTAAGGACCACTACTGCAAGAAACCCAAATTTTGTGATGTTTGTGCTCGAATGATCGTTCGTAAGTTCACGCATCACAGTCAGTCACAGAGTTTGTTTTGATCATATTTGCAGAAACATGTAAATAATACACGTGTCAAAAGACACTCATAGATCAGGTGTGTGTGTACTTCACATGATCAGATGATCAGATGAGAATGAATGACATCATGTCAGCAGCACACAGTGAGGAGTTTGATCATGTAGAACACATGAGATGAGTGTGTTACTGTGCTCTTAGCATCACAATACAGATACATGCCACCAGATGACACGCACACACGTGTTCTTTACTGTAGAAGATGACTTCATGTGTGTTCAGAAGAATCATGCTGTGTGTTTGGTAACTGAAACTGAATCTGTCTCTCTTCTTTCAGTCAATAATAAATTTGCCCTGCGCTGCAAAAACTGCAAAACAAACATTCATCACTCGTGTCAGTCGTATGTGCAGTTCCAGAGATGCTTCGGGAAAATAGTGAGATGACTTATTTTCATCACTTATCGTTGTGTTCTAAAGATTAATCACTCTATCTTTGTAGAAACTTGAATGAAAGAATGTGACATGTTATTCTGAGATCATGAGATTTTGGTTCAACAATTATCATATCACCAGATGTAGAACGAATCATTTTTAGCCAAAATAATAATAAACAATCATCAGTCATATCTAACTGAACTTTGCATCAATGAAGGAATGGAATAGAAAGGTAAAAAAAGATCATGTTTTGTTTTGTACTTTTGTCCTTTCATTACTTTTCTTTCAATGTACTGCTG
>JAPMJR010000044.1:327500-329427 GCA_029783895.1 Triplophysa bombifrons | reverse complement strand
TGAGAGGGAGAGAGAAAGCTTCTCCTCTAAATATTTAATTGAAAACTCTAGACATCTAAACAAAGGTCTGCAGCACTCAGTAACTGCTGTGTTAGTACTAAACATATACTTGTGAGATCAATAAAGCATAAGAAACACAACAGAATCTGAGGAAACAAACAGCGACAGGCCGTTCTTCAAGTTTTTGAAACATTTCAAGCAAATAATCTGTAAACACGAGGAGGATTAACGGCAGATTATGATGTGAAATCCGCTTGATTTAAATATGGAAATGAAAGATTGGTATTCAGACCCATAATTCACTGACGCTCCGGAAAACTAAAGACCCTCAAAACAAAACACGTATTCATACAGCGCTGCAACACACCACATCAACGTTACACAACAACAACCAGTCTGGAAATAAACCATTTCTACACTAAACACAGCGATGGAATAAATGACTGCTGACAGCTACAGGTATAAATAGAGCTGAAATCTGTCCTCACCTCACAACTACATGTCACACTGACTGAAAGTGAAGAAGTGTACATCACCTGCTGTGTGTCAGTGTCCTGAAGGTGTGTTGTGATAGCACAAGTGTGTTTTCATAGCTCCGCTTTACACAGAACTTCAGTTTGATGCTGCTGGTGTCGTCTTCAGAGCCCAGACGAGACGAACCGAGCGCCTCACGCTAATGAACACTGACAAAGTCCACTCTCTCTCTCTCTCTCTCTCTCTCTCTCTCTCTCAACCATCTTCACACACACAATTCTGAGAGGATTAACACACACAGCTTCCAAAAGACAAATGGGTCCCTCCTGGAAAAGCTGGTTTGCTGGTCTCGGCTGTTTCTAAAACCAGTAAACCACCTCAGACTGCTTTTATTGATCACCACACACATCACTGTCTGTGTCTTCTCTTAGTGCGCTTCAATGAAAACTTTCATCAAAATGAATGCTAAGAAAACCGTTTTCCATTTTTAGAAGAAACACAAAAACCATCAATCTAGTCTACATGACACATCGTGAGAGGAATGAGAAACATTACTTGAGATCACAAATCATCAACCTTGACTCGGCAAATGTTCACATTTCACCTCAAAGTTGAATCAGAAGTGGTGATGTTCACAACAGTTGTGCAGATGGACCTGTGTCGTGTTCTCTGTTTACACACCTTTATAATCATTCAGCGCTTACACAAACAAACACATCTCTTCCTTAAACAAACACTCTTCTACAAACGCTCGGCTCCAATGTTGATTTATTAGATTCATCATTTTATTTCAAAGCAGAAAATAAGTCAAAGTCATCTGTCATCAAGTTATAATAAATAACCTGCTCCATAACTTTTCCATCTGATGTCACACTGAGCTCAACCAATCACTATACTGGATCACAAATCTATTTACATATTCAAGTCAAAATGGACACAAGTTGTTGGTTTTAATGTGTACTGAATGTATTCTATTGTATAATCAAGCTTTCATCAAGACTCTTAAAGCACACTTGTCAAACAGAATCCTCAATGTGAAACCTACAGATTCAATTCAGCTGATGATCAAAAACACACACACACACACACACACACACACACACACATACACACACACACACACACACACACACACACACACACACACACACATACACACACACTAACAGTGCTTGAAATGAATACGCAAACACACACACACACACACACACACACACACACACATACACACACACACACACACTAACAGTGCTCGAAATGAATACGCAAACACACACACACACACACACACACACACACACACACACACACACACACACACACACACACACATACACACACACACACACACTAACAGTGCTCGAAATGAATACGCAAACACACACACACACACACACACTAACAGTGCTTGGAATGAATACGCAAACACACACACACACACACTAACAGTGCT